>SZWC01014431.1:0-7500 GCA_023375785.1 Penium margaritaceum
CAGTCCTAGTCCCAGTCCCAGTCCTTGTCCCAATCCCAGTCCCAGTCCCAGTCCCAGTCCCAGTCCTAGTCCCAGTCCCAGTCCCAGTCCCAGTCCCACTCCCTATCACAGTCCCAGTCCCAGTCCCAGTCCCAATCCCAGTCCCAGTCCCAGTTGTGAGGAAACTTTAATGACAAGCGGAAGCTCTAGACACGCAGATGAGGTTGAGGCGGAAGCGTTGGGGAAGTTGCGGAAGCTGACAAACTGCTTACGTCACAGGAAACGAAGGATATGACGGTTGACAGCAAGTAGGCGCTGAGAAGCTTGAGCGACGAAGCGATGTGGGCGTGGAGGCGGTGCTAAAGGCACGAGCCGATCCAGAGGTAGGGCTGACGTGGGCGCAGTGCCCATCGGCACGGGCGCTGCGGAACTGGAGGCGCCTCGGCAGAGTGGTGTGGGTGCAATGGAGCAAAGCGGAGGAGTGGTGCGGGCACAATGGAGCAAAGCGGAGGAGTCAACCGAGTGGCAGTGAAGTACCAATCGTTGATGAGGGTGTGCCTCGGCCGATGTGGCGGGCAGCGGCAATGCGGGAGACGCGACGACAAGTGGAGGAGCGGCGACGGCAAACTTGGGTGCCATAGCCTACTGGCGGGCAACGGCAACAGCAACGACAATCGGTATTGGTAAGAAGGAGTGTGGGGTGTGCCACATCAAGAAGCGGGCAACGGAATGAGCAGGGGTGTGCCACAGCTCAGAGGCGGGCAGCGGCAAAAGAAGAAAATGGATTGATTGATTGATAGGATGATAGTAGAGGCAAATACAAGGAGCGCAGGCAGTCTACCTAAGTACTAGAGCTCTTGGGTCTAGAGTGCTGAGCTTAGGGTGGACGTGAGGTGGCCAGTCGCCTCAGCCATAGTACTTCTGCTGTTGGTGATGGTCTTGTACGAGCGCCTTGGCTGTTAAGTTGCCTTCGTGCGCAAGAGGTCCGTGCGGACCGAAGCGCAGTTGTTGTCATGCAAGGATGGAGGCGCGGGAACGTCCAGGTATCGTTGCCGTTGTCAGTCGTGCCGGTCTCGCGTTGGCCGTTTGAGGACGTGGGCTGACCGTTCGATGCACGGAACCGATCATGTGGCCAAGTCTTGTGCACGAGTTGAGCTGTCTCGGAAGTGGGACCGAGGGGTATTTTCTCTTTTGCCCTCCAAGTCCCTGTCAGAACCTGAATCCGACAACAATACTTCCTCGGACTGAACTGCGGATAAATGCACCAAGACATCCGGTGCACCCCACAAGTTCTGCTCCGCACCCAACGGCCATAAGTAAAACGTACGACATCAAGCGAAGAACCAAAGCCCTTGGAACAACATGCGAACATATTCGCGACGCATCCGACTAGCGTAAGAAGCCGTTCTCACTACTAGTTTATCCTGTTCTGAACTGTATATACAGAGGATGTTCATTCACTCTCAAATAACCAGAACAGTTCTGCTCATCCTGTTCCCCCTTGGTTCCGCGGCTTCGCCGCCGTGTCCTCACTCTGCTCGTCCTTCGCATTTCCTGTCTTTGCCAACTCTCAACACTTCGCTCCGTCACTCTCGCTCCTTCGCTCAGCTCTCACACTCCGCCAACCATTTCTCCCCTCACCAGCTCTCTCTCACATCAACTTGTCTACCGCTGCTACCTTGCGTCTCAGTCTCTATCAGCTCCCGCGACTAACTCCTCGGACCACTCTCGCTTACGTCACTTTGCTGACGTGCACCTGGATGTTCCGATACTTCTGCATGCTTCTTCTGCCACTGTTCTCGCGTCTGCACTCTTCTGACATGGTATCAGAGCTTCAGGCAACATCACCTGGAGTTCTGTAACCGCGTCATCGCTCTGCCGTCATCCTTGCTTCATTGCTTTGACCTGCATTCTCCTGCCGCCGCCGCCATCACCCCGCGCCTCGCCGCTTTGCCAGCAGCTGACATGAGCAGTCCTACTTGACGAGTTCTCCGTGCTGAAGAAACGCCTTGTCATCCCAAGGAAGCCCTACGCTCATTTCCGTGCCCGTGGCCAACTACCAGTAACTTGTCGTCCACATCAGTAGCAAAGCAACTCTCGAGCCGCCGTCTGCAGTCAACTACCAAGAAGCTTCCTGTTATGTGCCATTCACTACTCCTCATCACATCTGTCTTCGCAAGCATCTCCTCCTCTTCCATCCTACCTCATCAACCTCATCCGCTCCTCCCTCGCCGTCACCCTCAGCCCGTCCGCGTCCATCATCTCGAGTCGCCCTCTCGCATCGCCTTCTCGCCTTGTCAGCAGCTGTAGCCAAAAGCCGCCGCTGCCAAGAAATCGGACACCACGAATCTTCCTGCACCCATTTCCGAGCCAACTGAAGAACAAGCCGTCACTCTCCTGGCATCAGCAGTCTAGTGTCCCTTCCCATTGCCTGACTTCCTCTGCTGCAGCCAACTTCTTCCAGCAGACAGGATATTGGACACCACCAGTCTTCCTGCTCCCACTTCCGAGCCAACTGGGGAACAAGCCGTCACTCTTCTGAACGCAAGAAGAAGTAGTTGTGTCGCCTCCACCTGCCGCGCCGCGTCTCATCTCCGCTTGTGTCGCTTTCTGCCTCCTGTCTTCTCCATCATCATCAGCCTCTAGCCTTCATCTGTCTCCATCATCCCTCCTCCTCCTCGCCTCAGTCTCCTCAGCTTCATCAGCCGCCCGTTCCTGCCTCATCTTTGCCTCCTCCGTCATCATCATCATCCGCACCGCCTCCGCATCGCCTCCTCCTCATTATTAGCATCCTCCACGCCGCCTTCCATCTATCATCCACATCAGCATCATCTCCTCACGCACGTGGTTCCGCCCCTGCGCCCACTCATCAATCAATTGTTTCCTCCACCTCCGCATCGTCTTCAGCTCGGCACGAGGATCCGCCCGGTCGCATCGCCTTTTCCACGACGAGCTGCGCCCACGCCGAAAACTTCGCAGCGCACGCGGCTCGCCCCTGCGCCCACTCATCCATCAATCATTTCCTCCACTTCATCAACTTCAACCCAGCACAAGGATCCGCCCGGTCGTATTGTCCATTTCCGCGACGACCTGCGCCCACGCCGAAACCTCCTGCAACGCACGCGGTTCGCCCCTGAGTCCACTCCATCATCAATCATTCCTCCATCATCCACGGCATTCTCTGCTCAACACAAGATCTGCCCTTTTCGACTAACAGTTTTACAACAACTTCTCCTCGCCCACAACTTCCTCACCTACATCAGCTCAAGAACCTCATCACAATCATCAATGGGAAATCCTTGGGCATACTGTCCATTTTTTACTGAAGATGGCGAAAACATTCTTCTGTGGACGCGAAGTATATGGTCCACAGGAAAACTCATCTCAATTCGAGGATATGGCTTCTGTGACCTCTTCCAAGGAAGCTTCGAACACCTTCTGACTGCGCACACATCTCCCTCGCCACTCAACGCAGCAACCACCTCAGCCTGGGATCAACTGAAAACCATCATGCACCCTTCCTACCACATCCTAGTGGAGGAAGCAAGCAGCGCACCTGACCTATGGTACAGGTTGCTACAAACAGCATGGGAAAGACAACACATCTCCTCAACAACTCTCCTCATAACAGCTCTCCCTCTAGTCCACCTGGACAAGCTGTACTACAGACCCCCTGGCCATGATCCCACGCAACCCACGAGAGAGTCCACCAATTTGGGAACCTCGCAACGAGCGGCCTACTCACAGCTGAAGCCTTATCTGCTGCATGGATTCGCCATAACCAACAAACTGCTAGACGAACAGAAATACCTTGGGAAAGTCTGCAGCACTGGTGAATTCACAAGAAAGAATGAGGCTTTCAACACAGATATGCGGGAAGGACTGAAAGAACTCATTGAACCTGACCTGCATCCTCTGTTGACGAGGGAACCCGACAACCTTGCTGGGATGTGGAGGCAGCTGATCTACCACTATGGAGGCTACGTGCCACCTCGCCAAAACTACATCTACCAACAGCGAGCAACAATGATAGCTCCACCCATAAGGCGTGTCGCCATCAGATCAGCTCCAATTGAACAACGCATCACTGTGTTGTATTCACGGGGGGTGTCAGAACATGAATCCGACACCAATACTTCCTTGGACTGAATTGCGGATAAATGCACCAAGACATCCGGTGCAAGTCCACAAGTTTTGCTCCTCACCCAACGACCATAAGCGAAACGTACGAAATCAAGCGAAAAACCAAAGCCGTTGGAACAACATGCGAACATATTCGCGACGCGTCCGGCTAGCATTAAGAAGCCGTTCTCACTACTAGTTTGTTCTGTTCTGAACTGTATATACAGAGGATGTTCATTCCCTCTCAAGTAACCAGAACAGTTCTACTCATCCTGTTCCCCCTTGGTTCTGCGGCTTCGCCGCCGTGTCCTCGCTATGCTCGTCCTTCGCATTTCTTGTCTTCGCCAACTCTCAACGCTTCGCTCTGTAACTCTCGCTCCTTCGCTCAGCTCTCACACTCCGCCAACCATTTCTCTCCTCGCTAGCTCTCTCTCACATCAACTCGTCTACCGCTGCTACCTTGTGTCTCAGTCTTGATCAGCTCCCGTGACTAACTCCTCAGACCACTCTCGCTTATGTCACTCTACTGACGTGCACCTGGATGTTCCGATGCTTCTGCTTGCTTCTAACGCCGTTGTATTCACGTCTGCATTCTTCTGACAGTCCCGAGCAGGGTAGATGATATATACAAGGGGTACTTTGGTAACAATAATGCTGGCCCATAGGTGTTTCCAGTAAGGGTTTTCCTTACTCAACATTCTGCCTTGTGTCTTGTGTACCACTGAACTCTTTTTCCAACAGCCCCCCTCAGTGGTACAAGCTGTGCATGGACGGGGCCTTGTGGCAGGGGAAGAGAGGATGAGTCTTCGCCAGGGTTACATTCTTTCAGCAACCGGTTGAGAAGCCAGTCCTTGACCGTGTGTTGTGGTCATGCTAGCGTTGGTGCGTCCCTCAGAGATGAGGGAAGGACGAAACAATCTGTGGAACTCCTGTTGCTGGTGCTGTTTGTGACCCCTGGTGTGAGAGTTGGTGTTGCAAGCCACAGAGCTGTTCGTCCGAGCACCAGCTCATGGCTTAGAAGGATGATGAGATCGGCAATGGTGCATAGTGAGTCGTCTTGGGGTGTGGGCGTTTCAGGTGCCTGCTTCTTCTTTTCCTCAGAGGCATCTTGGCGATCCTTGATTGACTATTGTTGCGATGTTAGGGGCAGGTGAAGTTGTTCACAGGTATGGGGTGACTGAGGTATCAGGTTTTGTCTGCGGTGAGGCGGGATGTACCGTGTCAGAGTGGTGACCTTCGGGGAGTCAGTATCCTTCTTGGTTGCAGTGTGCGGAGCCTGCGAGTCTTCTTGAATTGTTTCTATGGAAGAAGAGGTTGAACTGGAGGATGTGTTGGAGAGACCTTCAAGGATGGGCGGTGCTTTGACTCATTCGGCTGTTGGTGGAGTTGATGTCATACGTCCCTTGTGTGGAGGAAGGTAAGCTGTGGAGGTTGTCGTGTTCGACAGGAGTGGAGAAGGATCGCTGACGTATTTGATGGATGAGATGGGAGATGCTGTTGCTGGATGGTTCTCTGTTAGTATTTCTTTGCCGTAGAAAGCGATCATAAAGGCATTGACCTCCTCCTTTATGAAAGGAGTCGTCCAGTCAAAGACGGGTAGCTCATAGACTAGGGCAGAGGCTTTGTCAGCTGATGGCGATGGAGTTGAGACGTCAGAAGCTTCAGCTGCACTCCAGGTTGGGATGCTTGGTGGTGAGTTGCGATGGAGGTCAGTGGGTTCTGAAACTGGAGGTTTGGAGTGAGAGGCAGAAGGAATGCATAGTGCACATTGGCAGGTGAAGGAGTGGAGGTACGCTGCACTGAATCGTGTTTCTTCATCGTACGTGAAGCTGATGCTGAAGTCATCTTGGACACGTTCCACAAACTGTGACGTTGGGGCTTCAGTTGAGTCAGGGAGAACAGGAACTGCTGCAGTTGGCGTATGGTGTATCGTTATTGCTGCTACTGAGGAGGTGATTCCCGAGAAGGTAGATGGTGTTGAAGGTACAGAAGATGCTTGAGGCTTTGAGCGTTGGATTAAATGGACTGCTGCTGCTACGGTGAGTCACCCAAGCCCCACGAGAAGAGGAATCATGGTGAAGGAGGGCGGAGCAGTAGCACATTGCGACCACTTTATGTTTTGAGCGCTCTGCCACGGTTTACTGTTGCGAGGTGTGGAGTGAAATTTACTGATGGTTGCTGCTGCTGCTCCTTTGTGTGTGACACCATCAATTGAACCGTGCCCATACACGGTTCAGAAGAGGTGGCGGCACAACGCAGGAGAAGAGGTGACGTTGCATCTGTTTACAGGTGATGCTAAATTGATGATGCTGCTGCTTGTTGGAGATGCGTGGTAAAGTCGGGCTGTTGATGTTGCACTCTTTGGTGCGGGAGTGGAGATGTTGGGCGGCACGTGAAGAAACTGATGATGTTGCTGCTTCTTTGGTGCATTAACCTGTCAAGGAGCTGCGCCCATACACAGTTCCCAGATAACTTGTCAGACCTAAAATGTAGGATGGTGTTGGCTGGCGGCTGGAGACGTTGCTGCTGGAAGATTTTGCCAAGGCGCGCTTTGCAGAGGCATTTCAGGCGTCAGGAGGAGTAGGCAGCAACTGAAGGAGGATGTTGCGGTCAGAATCTTTTGCTTTGCTCTGATACCATGTCAGGAAACTTCAATAACAAGCGGAAGCTCCAGACATGAAGATGAGGTTGAGGCGGAAGCGTTGGGGAAGTTGCGGAAGCTGACGAACTGCTGACGTCACAGGAAATGAAGGATATGACGGTTGACAGCAAGTAGGCGCTGAGGAGCATGAGCGACAAAGTGATGTGGGCGTGGGGGCAGTGCCAAAGGCATGAGCCGATCCAGAGGTAGGGCTGACATGGGCGCAGTGCCAATTGGCACAGGAGCTGCGGATCTAGAGGCGCCTCGGCAGAGTGGTGCGGGCGCAATGGAGCAAAGCGGAGGAGTGGTGCGGGCGCAAAGGAGCAAAGCGGAGGATTCAACCGAGTGGTAGTGAAATACCAATCGTTGATGAGGGTGTGCCTCGGCCGATGTGGCGGGCAGCGGCAATGCGGGATACGCAACGACAAGTGGAGGAGCGGCGACGGCAAACTTGGGTGCCACAGCCTACTGGCGGGTAACGGCAACAACAAAGGCAATCGGTATTGGTAAGAAGGAGTGCGGGGTGTGCCACAGCAAGAAGCGGGCAACGGAATGAGCAGGGGTGTGCCACAGCTCAGAGGCGGGGCGGCAAAAGAAGAAAATGGATTCATTGATTGATAAGATGCTAGCAGAGGCAAATACTAGGAGCGCAAGCAGTCTACCTAAGTACTAGAGTTCTTGGGTCTAGAGTGCTGAGCTTAGGGTAAACGTGAGGTGGCCTGTCGCCTCAGTCATAGTGCTTCTGCTGTTGGTGATGG
>SZWC01014431.1:10000-28627 GCA_023375785.1 Penium margaritaceum
GTGCTGACGGAGAGTGAGAGCTGAGCGAAGGAACGAGAGTGACGGAGCGAAGCGTTGAGAGTTGGCGAAGACAGAAGGTGCGAAGGATGGGCAGAGCGAAGACACGGCGGCGAAGCCGCGAAACCAAAGGGGGAACAGGATGAGCAGGACGTTTCTGGTTAACTCGAGGGAATGAACATCCTCGGTCATAAAAGGGCAGAACAGGACAAAAGAGCAAGGGCTTCTTTCCGCTAGCCGGATGCGTGTGACACATGTCACATTATTAGGGGATGCCTTGACATTTTAGGCTTCAACGGTCAGTCTGACCGAGGGCCGTTGAGTCAAGGTGGTTCGGTCTCAGACCTGAACCTTTATTGAGAAAATGGGAATAACTCTTGTCGGAGTCAATGATTTCCAACAGACCCCGACAAGAGTTAATGACAGTACTTTTCCCAATCTCCTGGGAGTTGACCATTGCAGCGTTCAAGAAGACCTTTCCACATGGTGTGCAGATCACCTGGATGAGCTTCCACCAGGTAGTGTAGGTCTCTGGTCATGAAGCGTCGCAGCCAGGCACGGAGACCGTAGTCGAGGCTGTCTTGCTTTCTGGTCATCTCAGCTGGAGAGCAGCGCTTGCCGAGGTACTTGGGTCGTCCAAGGAGGGCATTGGTAGTTGCAAATCCACCAATGAGCTCTGGATAGAGGAGGTTGTAAATTTGAGCTTGCCACTCCTGGATGTTGCTTACTTCTTTGTAGATGACCTCGGCAGCTTGTTCTTGTCCCTCTACAGCAGGAATGGGGGTAGGTACGAGAGATCCTTCTTCCACTGGTTCCTCTTCCTCTTCCTCTTCCTCTTCCTCTTCCTCTTCCGCCAACACCAGGTCAATTTTGAGGTAGCGTCTGGAGTTGAGATTTTCGGGCAGAGGTGGAATGATGGGATTGTCTTGGCAGGTGAGAGTGACCCATCATCGTTTCCATGCCTCAAGCTGTAGATTGAACCAGAGTTCTGGTCCATTCCTTGCATTGGTGCGTAGATGATGGAACGACATATCCACGAGGTTGAAGAGATGACCCCAGATTAGAAGAAAGGTTGCATAGTAAAGATGTGGGGAGTGCTGAGGTGTGCGCTGGTGCTCATAGGCACCGAGGAGAAAGTCGGAGACACGGTATTCGTTGATGAAGATGGTGCTGGTCATGGTCAGTACAGTATGCGACCAGCTGTAGATGTTGCTTCCATCTTCCTCAAGGATAGGGCAGTCGCACAAGGGGTTGGCCATGCTGGATGAAGCGAGGTGGAGTGGTAGTTGAGGTGGCAGTATTGACGAAGGATTGAATCAGTGTTGAGACGGAGTCTTGTGCTGTTCAAAGGTACTGATAATTGCTGATGGTGAATTTAAAGCTGATGATGATGGAGTGAGTGCAGTGGTGAGCTGTGTTGTGGGAATGGAGAGTGCGGCGAGGGCGCAGGTCATTGCGGAGGGGCGATGCGACCAGGCGGGTCCGTATGCCGGGCGGATGACAAATGAGGATGACGGTGGAAGAGTGATACGTGATGAAGTGATTTGCGGCAAGAGGAGATTGATGTGATAAGTGGGCGCAGGGGCGAGCCGCGTGCGCTGATGGAAGTTTTGGCGTGGGCGCGGGTCGTCGCGACTCGAGCGATGCGACCGAGCGGGTCCTTGTGCCGAGCTGAGAACGATTCGCAAGAGCGGAGGAATCGATTGAAGGATGAGTGGGCGCAGGGGTGAAACCACGTGCGCTGCAAAGTTACGGCGTGGGCGCAGGTCGTCGCGGAGAGGGCGATGCGACCGGGCAAATCCTAGTGCCGGGCTGATGATGGAAGCTGAAGAAACGATTGATAGATGAGTGGGTGCAGGGGCGAAACCACGTGCGCTGCGAAGTTATGGCGTGGGCGCAGGCTGTCGCGGAAAGGGCGATGCGGCCGGGCGGATCCTTGTGCCACGATGGAAGTGATTTGTGGAAGCGGAGGAGAAAAACGATTGATTGATGAGTGGGTGCACGGGCGGAACCACGTGCGCGATGAAGCGATGCTGACGATGCTGATGCTGATGATGATGGCGGCGCGGAGGATGCTGATGATGAAGAGAAGGCAATGCGGGGGCGACACGGATGAAGCTAATGGCAACGAGGCGGAGATGAGGCAGGAACGGGCGGCTGATGAAGTTTGGGCGAGGAGGAGGAGGAGTGATGGAGGCAAATGGAGATGAAGACCGAGGGCTGATGATGATGGAGATGACGGGATGCAGAGAGCGACGCAAGTGGAGAGAGCGGAGGTGAGGCGCGGCGCGGCAGGTGGAGCCGATGCGGTGGAGAGGCAGAGCGACAAAACTGATCTTCTTCAGCCTTCAGGAGAGTGACGACTTGTTCCCCAGTTGGCTTGGAAGAGGGAGCAGGAAGACTGGTGGTGTCCGATATCCTTTCAGTTGAAGAAGGTTGATTGCGGTAGAGGAAGTCAGGCAGCGGGCAGGGACAGCAGCTGATGCCAGGAGAGTGACGACTTGTTCCCCAGTTGGCTCGGAAATGGGAGCAGGAAGACTGGTGGTGTCCGATATCCTGACAACAGCAGTTTTGGCTGCAGCTGCTGATGAGGCGAGAAGGCGATGCGAGAAGGCGACTCGGGACGAAGGACGCGGGCAGACAGAGGATCACAACAAGAAAGGAGCAGGTGAGGCTGATGCGGCAGAATGATCAGGTGGTGATGCGAGCGGAGGTAGATGCAATGCGGTGATGGCAGATGAGAGGCGGCAGGAAGCTTCTTGGTAGTTGACGACAGGTGGCGGCTCAAGAGTTGCTTGCGGCTGATGTGGGTGATTTTGTCACTGGGAGTTGGCCACGGGTGCGGAAATGGGCGCAAAGCCTTCTTAGGTTGGCGAGGCGCTTCTTCAGCGTGAGAAACTCGTCAGGCAGAGCTGCTGATGTCAGCTGCGGATGAAGCAAGGAGGCGCGAAACGGCGGCAGCGGCAATAGAGCAGAAGCGATGGAGCGGGGACGGCGGCCGAGCGATGACGCGGTCAGTGATCTCCAGGTGATGTTGCCTGAAGCTCTGATACCATGTCAGAAGAATGCAAGCATGGGAATGACGGTAGCAAAATCAAGCAGAAGCAGCAGAACATGCAGATGTATGTCAGCGGAGTGACGTGAGTGAGAGCGGTTCAAGGAGTTAGTCGCGGGAGCTGATGAGGGCTGAGATGCGAGGTAGCGCAGGTAGACAGGTTGATGTGAGAGAGAGAGTGCTGACGGAGAGTGAGAGCTGAGCGAAGAAAGGAGAGTGACGGAGCGAAGCGTTGAGAGTTGGCAAAGAAAGAAGGTGCAAAGGATGGGCAGAGCGAAGACACGGCGGCGAAGCCGCGGAACCAAAGGGGAAACAGGATGAGCAGAACTGTTCTGGTTAACTCAAGGGAATGAACATCCTCGGTCATAAAAGGGCAGAACAGGACAAAGGAGCAACGGCTTCTTTCCGCTAGCCGGACGTGTGTGACACATGTCACATTATTAGGGGATGCCTTGACATGTTAGGCTTCAACGGTCTGTCTGACCGAGGGCCGTTGAGTCAGGGTGGTTCGGTCTCGGACCTGAACCTTTATTGAGAAAATGGGAATAACTCTTGTCGGATTCAATGATTTCCAACACAAGTCCCAGTCCCAGTCCCAGTCCCAGTCCCAATCCCAGTTCCAGTCCCGGTCCCAGTCCCATACTAGTCCCAATCCCAGTCCACGTCCTAGTCTTAGTCCCAGTCCCAGTCCTAGTCCCAATCCCAGTCCCAATCCTAGTCCTAGTCCCATTCCCAGTCCGAGTCCCAGTCCTAGTCCCAGTCCTAGTCCCAGTCCCAGTCCCAGTCCCAGTCCCAGACCCCGTCCCGGTCCCAGTCCCGGTCCCAGCCCCGGTCCCAGTCCCGGTCCCAGCCCCGGTCCCAGTCCCGGTCCCAGCCCCGGTCCCAGTCCCGGTCCCAGCCCCGGTCCCAGTCCCGGTCCCAGCCCCGGTCCCAGTCCCGGTCCCAGCCCCGGTCCCAGTCCCGGTCCCAGCCCCGGTCCCAGTCCCGGTCCCAGCCCCGGTCCCAGTCCCGGTCCCAGCCCCGGTCCCAGTCCCGGTCCCAGCCCCGGTCCCAGTCCCGGTCCCAGCCCCGGTCCCAGTCCCGGTCCCAGCCCCGGTCCCAGTCCCGGTCCCAGCCCCGGTCCCAGTCCCGGTCCCAGCCCCGGTCCCAGTCCCGGTCCCAGCCCCGGTCCCAGTCCCGGTCCCAGCCCCGGTCCCAGTCCCGGTCCCAGCCCCGGTCCCAGTCCCGGTCCCAGCCCCGGTCCCAGTCCCGGTCCCAGCCCCGGTCCCAGTCCCGGTCCCAGCCCCGGTCCCAGTCCCGGTCCCAGCCCCGGTCCCAGTCCCGGTCCCAGCCCCGGTCCCAGTCCCGGTCCCAGCCCCGGTCCCAGTCCCGGTCCCAGCCCCGGTCCCAGTCCCGGTCCCAGCCCCGGTCCCAGTCCCGGTCCCAGCCCCGGTCCCAGTCCCGGTCCCAGCCCCGGTCCCAGTCCCGGTCCCAGCCCCGGTCCCAGTCCCGGTCCCAGCCCCGGTCCCAGTCCCGGTCCCAGCCCCGGTCCCAGTCCCGGTCCCAGCCCCGGTCCCAGTCCCGGTCCCAGCCCCGGTCCCAGTCCCGGTCCCAGCCCCGGTCCCAGTCCCGGTCCCAGCCCCGGTCCCAGTCCCGGTCCCAGTCCCGGTCCCAGTCCCGATCCCAGTCCCGATCCTTGGATTGATCCCAGTCCCGATCCCAGTCCCGATCCTGGTCCCGATCCCAGTTCCGATCTTAGTCCTGATCCTAGTCCCGATTCTAGTCCCGATCCCAGTCCTGATCCCAATCCGATCACAGTCCCGATCCCAGTCCCGATCCCTGTTTCGATCCTTGTCCCGATCCCAGTCCCGATCCCAGACCCAATTCCTGTCCCGATCCCAGTCCTGATCTTAGTCCCGATCCTAGTCCCTATCCCAGTCCCGATCCCAGTCCCGATCCTAGTCCCGGTCCCAGTCCCGGTCCTAGTCCCGATCCAAGTCCCGATCCCAGTCCCGATCCCAGTCCCGGTCCTGGTCCCAGTCCCAATCCCAGTCCTGGGACTAGGACTGGGACTGGGACTGGGACTGGGACTGGGACTGGGACTCGAACTGGGACTGGGACTGGGACTGGGACTTGGACTAGGACTTGGACTGGGACTGGGATTGGGACTGGGACTGGGAGTGGGAGTGGGATTATGACTGGGACTGGGTCTGGGACTGGGACTGGGACTGGGACTTGGACTGGGACTGGGACAGGCATTGGGGCTTGGACTGGGACTGGGATTGGGACTGGGACTGGGACTGGGACTAGGACAGGGACTGGGACCAGGACCGGGACTGGGATCAGGACTGGGATCGGGACTCGGATCGGGACTGGGACCGGGACTACGACCGGGACTGGGATCGGGACTGGGATCGGGACTGGGATAGGGACTGGGATCGGGACTGGGATCGGGACTGGGACTGGGACTGGGACTGGGACGGGGACTGGGACTGGGACTGGGACCGGGACTGGGACCGGGACTGGGACTGGGACTGGGACTGGGACGGGGACTGGGACTGGGACTGGGACCGGGACTGGGACCGGGACTGGGACTGGGACTGGGACTGGGACGGGGACTGGGACTGGGACTGGGACCGGGACTGGGACCGGGACTGGGACTGGGACTGGGACTGGGACGGGGACTGGGACTGGGACTGGGACCGGGACTGGGACCGGGACTGGGACTGGGACTGGGACTGGGACGGGGACTGGGACTGGGACTGGGACCGGGACTGGGACCGGGACTGGGACTGGGACTGGGACTGGGACGGGGACTGGGACTGGGACTGGGACCGGGACTGGGACCGGGACTGGGACTGGGACTGGGACTGGGACGGGGACTGGGACTGGGACTGGGACCGGGACTGGGACCGGGACTGGGACTGGGACTGGGACTGGGACGGGGACTGGGACTGGGACTGGGACCGGGACTGGGACCGGGACTGGGACTGGGACTGGGACTGGGACGGGGACTGGGACTGGGACTGGGACCGGGACTGGGACCGGGACTGGGACTGGGACTGGGACTGGGACGGGGACTGGGACTGGGACTGGGACCGGGACTGGGACCGGGACTGGGACTGGGACTGGGACTGGGACGGGGACTGGGACTGGGACTGGGACCGGGACTGGGACCGGGACTGGGACTGGGACTGGGACTGGGACGGGGACTGGGACTGGGACTGGGACCGGGACTGGGACCGGGACTGGGACTGGGACTGGGACTGGGACGGGGACTGGGACTGGGACTGGGACCGGGACTGGGACCGGGACTGGGACTGGGACTGGGACTGGGACGGGGACTGGGACTGGGACTGGGACCGGGACTGGGACCGGGACTGGGACTGGGACTGGGACTGGGACGGGGACTGGGACTGGGACTGGGACCGGGACTGGGACCGGGACTGGGACTGGGACTGGGACTGGGACGGGGACTGGGACTGGGACTGGGACCGGGACTGGGACCGGGACTGGGACTGGGACTGGGATCGGGACTGGGATCGGGACTGGGATCGGGACTGGGATCGGGACTGGGATTGGGACAGGGATCCGGACAGGGATCGGGACTGGGATCGGGACTGGGATCGGGACTTGGTGTGGCTTGGCACAAATGGGTAGGATGGAGGAGGTGTAGGCAACGATGACACTCCTCCGCTTTTGTGTGGTGCCGCGAGTAGACTTCTAGGTGCGTGCACTACAAACCAGGACACATTGGCTTGCGGTACTGCACCGATTTGACATGGAGGTGTGGGAGGTAGTGCTCTAGCTCCTCCGGGTTGTCAGGCACCTGCGGAGGGATCGACAAGCTTCGACCTACAGATGCCAGCGCGTCAACGGGTCCAGCTCCCAATCGCCTTTGGAGGGCTGGGGCTGCTGGGTGCAGGGACTTGGCCCCTCTGGCCTACGCTTGCGCGACGGGATATGTGCTTCAGGCCCTTTCTATGGAGTTTGGCCCCTTCCTCCCTACGGACCGTGAGCTTCACTTCCTTGCTCCAACGTGGGCTAAGGTGGTGTTGGCACTGTCCAGGCTGGTGCGCAAGGCATTGCCTTTAGTCGAGAGGACTTCCGCCTTCATACTCAGATGTGGCTCGAGTTGTCGGTGCCCTTCCTTGTTCTCACCAAGATGGATAGTTTGGACCCAGCTGCTGTCACCCGACGGCAGCGTTAGGGTGGCGCGACACAACACGTCCACCATTCCATTTACGAGGAGCTTCCCGACATATGCAGGGAGCACCGGCTGCCAGTGTAGGTGGAACATGAGGGGATCCTGCCGTTGTCGAGGGGCGTGGGGGAGCTGTGGTCCGACTTGTCACCGGAGGATTGGAAGACTGGCACATTTTGTGTGCTCGACGTCACAACAGTGGACGTGCACCAAGCGAGGGCCACGGAACCTGAAAAGCAAAGGAGGCGGCCGAGGCGGCGACTTGCGCCAAGTATGGCGAGACTCCACGCTGTGGGTACTTTATGCGCCCCCTGATGTGGGAAACTCTGGGCGGCCTGGGGGATCGGTCTTGAGTCTTCCTCGCCCGGCTGGCTAGGATTTGCCCGGCTCAGGGCCCGCGCCGCTGCTCGGCCGAGGCGCAAGAGAGCTGGGCCTAACGGGCGGTACCTGTGTTGGCGCAGAAGGTGTCCACAGTGGGTATTTGCAGCCAGTGTGCAGTCATGCGGCTCTTCAGCATTTTTCACAGGGAGGCTCAGGAGTTACGTCCGCAACAAGGGCGCAACTAGGGCGCAACTAGGACGCAAGTATGGCGTAAGTAGGATTCAAGTAGGGTACAACTAGGGCGCAACTAGGGCATAACTAGGATGCAAGTAGGGCGCAAGTAGGTTTCAAGTAGGGTGCAACTAGAACGCTACTTGGGCGCAACTAGGACGCAAGTAGGGCACAAGTGGGGCGCAACTAGGGCGCAACTAGGGCGCAACTAGGGCGCAAGTAGGGCGCAAGTAGGGCGCAACTAGGATGTAACTAGGGCGTAACTAGGACAAAACTAGCACGCAACTAGGGTGTAGCTAGTGCCGAACTGAGACGCAACCAGGACGCAACTTGGGCGCATGTAGGGTGCAAGTAGGGCGCAACTAGGGCACAAGTAGGGCGCAAGTAGGGCACAATTAGGCACAACTAGGGTGCAACTAGGACGCAACTAGGGTGTAGCTAGTGCCCAGCTGCGACGCAACTAGGGCGCAACTAGGGCGCAAGTAGGGCACAACTAGGGCGCAAGTAGGGCGCAACTTGGGAGCAATAGGACGCAAGTAGGATGCAAGTAGTGCGTAACGAAGGTACAACTAGGGCGCAACTAGGGCGCAAGTAGGACACAAGTAGGGCGCAAGTAGGGCGCAAGTAGGGCGCAAGTAGGGCGCAAGTAGGGTGCAACTAGGACGCAACCAGCGCACAAGTAGGGGACAAGTAGGACGCAAGTAGGGTGCAACTAGGGTGCAACTATGACGTAACTAGGGTGCAAGCAGGGTGCAACTAGGGCACAACTACGGTGTAACTAGGTCGCAACTAGGGCGCAACTAGGACGCAACTGGGACACAACAAGGACGTAACTAGGGTGCAACTAGAGCGTAGCTACTGCCCAATTGAGGCGCAACTCTGACGTAATTAGGACGCAAGTCCGGTGCAAGTTGGGTGCAAGTAGGGCGCAAGTAGGGCGCAAGTAGGACACAAGTAGGGCGGAAGTAGGGCGCAACCAGGGTGCAACTAGGGCGCAACTAGGGCGTAGCTAGTGTCCAATGAGGCAAAACTAGGGCGCAACTAGGCCGCAAGTAGGGCGCAAATTGGGCACAAGTAGGGCGCAACTATGGCGCAAGTAGGGCGCAAATAGGGTGCAACTAAGGCGCAATTAGGGCGCAACTAGAGCGCAAGTAGGACGCAAGTAGGGCGCAAGTAGGACGCAAGTAGAGCGCATGTAGGGCACAAGTCTATGTTGCTCTCGACTCTCGACCCTGCGTGCTGGATTGAGGGTCGGCGTGTCGACCTCGACCTGGTGTCGAGGTCGGCCAACGCATCCCCCTCCCCCCCCAATACTTAGCAATTTTTTCTGTCACGCTTTCTTCTGTAGCGGACTTCAAAACCCTTTTTTTTGCTGTTCCTGAGGCCCTGCGAACTGCAAACGGTTCGCCGGCAAACCTGGTCTGTCATCCCCTCCTTTTTTTCTTTTCTTATGTCAACCGCTAAATGGTGGACGCTTGACGGTAGAGGATGGACGGAAGAGGATGGACGGTAGATGATGGACAATAGAGACTGGACTGCTGACCTTGGATAGTAGATGCGCTAGACGCTGGACAATAGACGCGCTAGACGCTGGACAGTACACGTGCTAGACGCAACAAAGCAGATGCGCTAGACGCTGGACAGCGGACACGACGAAGGTGGATAGTAGACGTGGTGACGGTGGACAAAAAACGGTAGACAAAAGGTGCTGAACACGAGCGGCAATATTTCATCTGTCACATGTGGCGGCGGGGAGCCTCTCGTGACCTATCCCTTTTTTTTCGGGGTTGGGGACTGGCACCGAAGCAAGATAGGCTATGGACCTGGGAAAAAGTGCAATCAACAGATTAAATACAGTGATGTTGTAAGTTACCTGAGGAGTGAATGGAAACGAAGTCTGTGGGTGGATTTGAATCAGGAACATGAAACGTGACATGAATGCCAAGTTTTGGGTCAACTAGGGTGCAATTAGGGCGCAAGTAGGGCACAAGTAGGACACAACTAGGGCGCAACTAGGGTACAACTAGGGCGTAGCTAGTGCCCAACTGAGGCGCAACTAGGGCGCAAGTAGGGTGCAAGTAGGGCGCAAGAAGGATGCAACTAGTGCGTAACTAGGACGCAACTAGGGCGGAACTAGGGCGCAACTAGGGTGCAACTAGGACGCAACTAGGGTGAAAGTAGGGCGCAACTAGGGTGCAACTAGGGCACAAGTAGGGCGCAAGTAAGACGCAACTAGGGCGTAACTAGGGCACAACTAGGGCGTAGCTAGTGCCTAACTGAGGCGCAACGAGGGCACAAGTAGGGCGCCAATAGGGCTTAAGTAGGGTACAATGAGGGCGTAAGAAGGGCGCAACTAGGGTGTAACTAGGGCACAACTAGGACACAACTAGGGCGCAAGTAGGGCGCAACTAGGGCGCAAGTAGGGCGCAAGTAGGGCGCAAGTAGGGCACAACTAGGGCACAACTAAGGCACAACTAGGGCACCACTAGGGCGCAAGTAGGCCGTAACTAGGGCGCAACTAGGGCGCAACTAGGGCGCAACTAGGGCGCAACTAGGGCGCAACTAGGGCACAACTAGGGCGCAACTAGGGCGCATCTAGGGCGTAACTAGGGCGCAACTAGGGCGCAACTAGGGTACAACTAGGGCGCAACAAGGGCGCAACTAGGGTACAACTAGGGCGCAACTAGGGCGCAACTAGGGCACAACTAGCGCGCAATGAGTGCGCAACGAGGGCGCAACGAGGGTGCAACAAGGACGCAACTAGGGTGCAACTAGGGTGCAACTAGGGCGCAACTAGGGCGCAACTAGGGTGCAACTAGGGCGCAACTAGGGCGCAACTAGGGCGCAACTAGGGCACAACTAGCGCGCAATGAGTGCGCAACGAGGGCGCAACGAGGGTGCAACAAGGACGCAACTAGGGTGCAACTAGGGTGCAACTAGGGCGCAACTAGGGCGCAACCAGGGCGCAACTGGGGTGCAACTAGTTTGCAAGTTGGGCGCAACTAGGGCGCAACTTACGCGCAACTTGGGCGCAGGTAGGGTGCAACTAGAGCGCAACTAGAGTGCAACTAGGGCGCAACTAGGACGCAAGTAGGGTGCAACCAGGGCGCAACTAGAGCGCAACTAGGGCACAACTAGGGCCCAACTGGGGCGCAAATAGGGTGCAACTAGTGCGCAAGTTTGGCGCAACTATGGCGCAACTAAGGCGCAAATAGCGCGCAAGGAGGGCACAAGTAGGATGCAACTAGGGCGCAACTAGGGCACAACTAGGGCGTAGCTAGTGTCCAACTAAGGCACAACTAGGGTGCAAGTAGGGTGCCAGTAGGGCGCATGTAAGGTGCAATAAGGGCGCACGTAGGGTGCAACTAGGGTGCAACAAGGGCGCAACTAGGAGGCAAGTAGGGCGCGACTAGGGCGCAACTAGGGCGCAACTAGGGCGCAACTAGGGCGTAACTAGGGCACAAGTAGGGCGTAACTAGGGTACAACTAGGGCGCAACAAGGGCGCAACTAGGGCACAACTAGGACGCAACTAGGGCGCAAGTAGGGCGCAACTAGGGCACAACTAGGGCGCAACTAGGGCGCAACTAGGGCGCAACTAGGGGGCAACTAGGGTGCAACTAGGGCCAAGTAGGACGCAAGTAGGGCACAAGTAGGGCACAACTACGGTGCAATTGGGGCACAACTAGGGCGCAACTAGGGCACAACTAGGGCGCAATGAGGGCGCAACGAGGGCGCAACAAGGGTGCAACAAGGGCGCAACTAGGCACAACTAGGGCGCAAGTAGGGCGCCACTAGGGCGCAACTAGGGTGCAACTAGGGCGCAACTAGGGCGCAACTAGGGCGCAACTAGGGCGCAACTAAGGCACAACTAGGGCGCAACAATGGCGCAACTAGGGTGCAAGTAGGGCACAAGTAGGACGCAACTAGGGTGCAACTAGGGTACAACTAGGGCGTAGCTAGTGCCCAACTGAGGCGCAACTAGGACACAAGTAGGGCGCCAATAGGACGTAAGTAGGGTCCAATAAGGGCGCAAGAAGGAAGCAACTAAGGCGCAACTAGGACGCATCTAGGGCGCAAGTAGGGCGCAACTAGGATGCGACTAGGGCGCATGTAGGGTGCAGGTAGGGCACAACTAGGGCACAACTAAGGCGCAACTAGGGCGCAACTAGGGCGCAACTAGGACGCAACTAAGGCGCAACTAGGGTGTAACTAGGGCGCAACTAGGGTGCAACGAGGGTGCAACGAGGGTGCAAGTAGGGCGCAACTAACTAGGGTGCAACTAGGGTACAACTAGGGCGCAACTAGGGCGCAACTAGGACGCAACTAAGGCGCAACTAGGGTGTAACTAGGGCGCAACTAGGGTGCAACGAGGGTGCAACGAGGGTGCAAGTAGGGCGCAACTAACTAGGGTGCAACTAGGGTACAACTAGGGCGCAACTAGGGTGCAACTAGGGTGCAACTAGGGTGCAACTAGTGTGCAAGTTGGGCGCAACTAGGGCGTAACTAAGGCGCAACTATGGCGCAAGTAGGACGCAACTTGGGCGCAACTAGGGGACAGTTAGGGCGTAGCTAGTGCCCAACTGAGGCACAACTAGGATGCAAGTAGGCGCAAGAAGGGCGCAAATAGGGCGCAACTAGGGCGCAACTAGGGCGCAACTAGGACGCAACTAGGACGCAACTAGTGCGTAACTAGGGTACAACTAGGGTACAAGTAGGGCGCAACTAGGGTGTAACTAGGGCGTCCGGGCACAACAAGGGCGCAACTAGGGGGCAACTAGGGCGCAACTAGGGCGCAACTAGGACGCAACTAGGGCACAACTAGGGCGCAACTAGGGCGCAACTAGGGTGCAACTAGGGTGCAACTAGTGCGCAACTGGGGGCAACTAGGGCGCAACTAGGGCGCAACTAGGGCGCAACTAGGGCACAACTAGGACGTAACTAGGGTGCAACTAGGGCGTGACTAGGGCGCGACTTGGGTACAACTAGGGCGCAACTAGGGCGCAACTAGGGCGCAACTAGGGCGCATGTAGGGCGCATAGGGCGCAACTAGGGCGCAACTAGGGCGCAACTAGGGCGCAACTAAGGCGCAACTAGGGCACAACTAGGGCACAAGTAGGACGCAACTAGGACGCAACGAGGGTAAAACTTGGGCGTAGCTAGTCCCCAACTGAGGCGCAACTTGGGCGCAAGTAGGGTGCAAGTAGGGCGCAAGTAGGTTGCAACTTGTGCGCAATCAGGGCACAACTAGGGCGCAATTAGGGCGCAACTAGGGCACAACTAGGATGCAACTAGGGTGCAAGTAGGCCGCAACTAGGGTGCAACTAGGGCACAAGTAGGGCGCAAGTAAGACGCAACTAGGGTGCAACTAGGGCACAATTACGGCGTAGCTAGTGCCCAACTGAGGCGCAACTAGGGCGCAAGTAGGGCGCAAGTAGGGTGTAAGTAGGGTGCAATAAGGGCGCAAGAAGGGCGCTACTAGGGCGCAACTAGGGTGCAACTAAGACGCAACTAGGGTGTAAGTCGGGCGCAACAAGGGCGTAAGTAGGGCGCAAGTAGGGCGCAACTAGGGCACAACTAAGGTGCAACAAGGGCGCAACTAGGTGCAACTAGGGCGCAACTCGGGCGCAACTAGGGCGCAACTAGGGCATAACTAGGGCGCAACTAGGGCGCAACTAGGGCACAACTAAGGTGCAACAAGGGCGCAACTAGGTGCAACTAGGGCGCAACTCGGGCGCAACTAGGGCGCAACTAGGGCATAACTAGGGCGCAACTAGGGCGCAACTAGGGTGCAACTAAAGCGCAACTAGGGTGCAACTAGGGCGCAATTAGGGCGCAATTAAGGCGCAACTGGGGGCAACCAGGGCGCAACTAGGGTGCAACTAGGGCGCAACTAGGGCACAACGAGGGCGCAACGAGGGCACAACTAGTGCGCAACTAGAGCGCAACTAGGGTGCAACTAGGGCGCAACTAGGGCGCAACTAGGACGCAACTAGGGTACAACTAGTGTGCAAGCTGGGCGCAACTAGGGAGCAACTAAGGCGTAACTAGGGCGCAAGTAGGACGCAACTAAGGGTGCAACTAGGGGACAACTAGGGTGTAACTAGTGCCCAACTGAGGCGCAACTAGGGCGCAAGTAGGCGCCAGTAGGGCGCAAGTAGGGCGCAACTTGGGCGCAACTAGGACGCAACTAGGACGCAACTAGGACGCAACTAGTGCATAACTAGGGTGCAACTAAGGTGCATGTAAGGCGCAGCTAGGGCGCAACTAGGGCGTCCGGGCGCAACTAGGGCGCAACTAGGGGGCAACTAGGGCACAACTAGGGCGCAACTAGGACGCAACTAGGACACAACTGGGGTGCAACTAGGGCGCAACTAGGGCGCAACTAGGGTGCAACTAGTGCGCAACTAGGGCGCAACTAGGGCGCGACTAGGGCGCGACTAGGGCGCGACTTGGGCCCAACTAGGGTGCAACTAGGGCGCAAGTAGGGCGCAACTAGGGCGCAATTAGGGTGCAACTGGGGGCAACTGGGGCGCAACTAGGGCGCAACTAGGGCGCAACTAGGGCACAACTAGGGCGCAACTAGGGTGCAACTAGGGCGCAACTAGGGTGTAACTAGTGCGCAACTAGGGCGCAACTAGGGCGCGACTAGGGCGCGACTAGGACGCGACTTGGGCGCAACTAGGGCGCAACTAGGGCGCAACTAGGGAGCAAGTAGGGCGCAATTAGGGCGCAACTAGGGACAACTAGGGCACAACTAGGGCGCAACTAGGGCGCAACTAGGACGCAACTAGGACGCAACTAGGGCGCAACTCGGGCGCAACTAGGGCGCAACTAGGGCGCAACTAGGACGCAACTAGGACGCAACTAGGGCGCAACTCGGGCGCAACTAGGGCGCAACTAGGGCGCAACTAGGACGCAACTAGGACGCAACTAGGGCGCAACTCGGGCGCAACTAGGGCGCAACTAGGGCGCAACTAGGACGCAACTAGGACGCAACTAGGGCGCAACTCGGGCGCAACTAGGGCGCAACTAGGGCGCAACTAGGGCGCGACTAGGGCGCGACTAGGACGCGACTTGGGCGCAACTAGGGCGCAACTAGGGCGCAACTAGGGAGCAAGTAGGGCGCAATTAGGGCGCAACTAGGGACAACTAGGGCACAACTAGGGCGCAACTAGGGCGCAACTAAGGCGCAACTAGGGCGCAAATAGGGCACAAGTAGGACGCAACTAGGGCGCAACTAGGGTACAACTAGGGCGTAGCTAGTGCCCAACTGAGACGCAACTAGGGCGCAAGTAGGGTGTAAGTAGGGCGCAAGTAGGTTGCAACTTGTGCGCAACCAGGGCGCAACTAGGACGCAACTAGGGTACGAGTAGGATGCAACTAGGGTGCAACTAGGGCGCAAGTAGGGCGCAAGTAAGACGCAACTAGGACGCAACTAGGGCAAAATTTGGGTGTAGCTAGTTCCCAACAGAGGCGCAACTAGGGCGCAAGTAGGACGCTAGTAGGGTGTATGTAGGGTGCAATAAGGACTCAAGAAGGGCCCAACTAGGGTGCAACTAGGCCGCAACTAAGACGCAACTAGGGTGCAAGTAGGGCGCAACTAGGGTGCAAGTAGGGCACAAGTAGGGCGCAACTAGGGCACAACTAAGGCACAACAAGGGCGCAACTAGGGCTTAACTAGGGCGCAACTAGGGCGCAACTAGGGAGCAACTAGGGCGCAACTAGGGTGCAACTAGGGCGTAACTAGGGCGCAACTAGAGCGCATTTAGGGCGCAACTAGGGTGCAACTAGGACGCAACTAGGGCGCAACTCGGGCGCAACTAGGGTGCAACTAGGGCATAACTTGGGCACAACAAGGGCGCAACGAGGGTGCAACTAGGGCGCAAAGAGGGCGCAGCGAGGGCGCAACTAGGGTGCAACTAGGTCGCAACTAGAGTACAATTAGGGCGCAACTAGGGTGCAACTCGGGAGCAACTAGGGCACAACTAGGGCACAACTAGGACGCAACTAGGTCGCAACTAGGACGCAACTAGGGCGCAATTAGGGTGCAATCAGGGCGCAACTAGGGCGCAACCGGGGCGCAACCATGGCGCAACTAGGGCACAACTAGGGCACAACTAGGGTGCAACTAGGGTGCAACTAGGGTGCAACTAGTGTGCAAGTTGGACGCAACAAAGGTGCAACTAAGGCGCAACTAGCGCGCAAGTAGGGCACAAGTAGGACGCAACTAGGGCGCAACTAGGGCACAACTAGGGCGTAGTTAGTGCCCAACTAAGGCACAACCAGGGCGCAAGAAGGGTGCCATTAGGAAGCATTTAGGGTACAATAAGGGCACAAGTAGGGTGCAACTAGAGCGCAACTAGGGTGCAACTAGGGCGCAACTAGGGCGTGACTAGGGCGCGACTAGGGCGCGACTAGGGCGCAACTAGGGCGCATTTAGGGCGCAACTAGGGTGCAACTAGGGTGCAACTAGGGTGCAACTAGGGCGCAACTAGGGCGCAACTAGGCCGCAACAAGGGTGCAACTAGGGCACAAGTAGGGCGCAAGTAGGGCACAAATAGGGCGTAACTACAGCACAAGTGGGGCACAACTAGGGCGTAACAAGGGCGCAACCAGGACGCAACTTGAGCGTAACGAGGGCGCAATGAGTGTGCAACGAGGGCGCAACGAGGGTGCAACAAGGGCGCAACAAGGACACAACTATGGCGCAACTAGGGTGTAACTAGGGCCCAACTAGGGCGCAACTAGGGTGCAACTAGGGCGCAACTAGGGTGCAACTCGGGCGCAACTAGGGCGCAACTTGGACACAGCTAGGGTGCAGCTAAGGCGTAACTAAGGCGCAACTAAGGCGCAATTAAGGCACAACTAGGGCGCAACCAGGCCACGAGAAGGACGCATCTAGGGCGCAACTAGGGTACAACTAGGGCATAGCTAGTGCCCAACTGAGGCGCAACTAGGGCGAGAGTAGGGCGCAAGTAGGGCGCAACTAGGGCACAACTAGGGTGCAACTAGGGCGCAACCAGGGCGCAACTAGGGCGCAAGTAGGGCACAACTAGGGCGCAACTAGGGCACATCTAGGGCGCAACTAGGGCGCAACTAGGGTACACTAGGGCACAACTAGGGTAAAACTAGGGCGCAACTAGGGCGCAACTAGGGCGCAACTAGGGTGCAACTAGGGCGCAACTACGGTGCAACTAGGGTGCGACTAGGGCGCGACTAGGGCGCGACTAGGGCGCGACTAGGGCGCGACTAGGGTGCGACTTGGGTGCAACTAGGGTGCAACTAGGGTGCAACTAGGGCGCAATGAGGGCGGAACGAGGGCGCAACAAGGGCGCAACAAGGGCGCAACTAGGGCGCAACTAGGGCGCGACTAGGGCGCAACTAGGGCGCAACTAGGGTGCAACTAGGGTGCGACTAGGGCGCGACTAGGGCGCGACTAGGGCGCGACTAGGGCGCGACTAGGGTGCGACTTGGGTGCAACTAGGGTGCAACTAGGGTGCAACTAGGGCGCAATGAGGGCGGAACGAGGGCGCAACAAGGGCGCAACAAGGGCGCAACAAGGGCGCAACTAGGGCGCAACAAGGGTGCAACTAGGGCGCAACTAGGGCGCAACTAGGGCGCAACTAGGGCGCAACTAGGGTGCAACTAGGGCGCAGCTAGGGCGCAACTAAGGCGCAACTAGGGTGCAACAAAGGCGCAACTAGGGCGCAAGTAGGGCAGAAGTCAGACGCAACTAGGGCGCAACGAGGGTACAACTAGAGCGTAGCTAGTTCCCAACTGAGGCGAAACTAGGGCGCAAGTAGGGCGTTAATAGGACGTAAATAGGGTACAATAAGGGCGCAAGAAGGGCGCAACTAGGGCGCAACTATGATGCACCTAGGGCGCAAGTATGGCGCAACTAGGGCGCAAGTAAGGCGCAACTAGAGCCAACTAGGGCGCAACTAGGGCGCAACTAGGGCGCAACTAGGGCGCAACTAGGGCGCAACTAGGGCGCAACTAGGGCGTAACTAGGACGTAACTAGGGTGCAACTAGGGCGCAACTAGGGCGCAACTAGGGCGTAACTAGGGCGCAACGAGGGCGCAACAAGGGTGCAACTAGGGCACAACTAGGGCGCAACGAGGGCGCAACGAGGGCGCAACTAGGGCGCAACTAGGACGCAACTAGGACGCAACTAGGGCGCAACTTGGGCGCAACTAGGGCGCAACTAGGGCGCAACGAGGGCGCAACGAGGGCGCAACTAGGGCGCAACTAGGGCGCAACGAGGGCGCAACTAGGGCGCAACTAGGGCGCAAGTAGGACACAACTAGGGTGCAACTTGGGGACAACTAGGGCGCAAGTAGGACGCAACTAGGGCGCAACTAGGGCGCAAGTAGGACGCAACTAGGGCGCAACTAGGGCGCAAGTAGGACGCAACTAGGGTGCAACTTGGGCGCAAGTAGGCGCCACAAAGGTGCAAGTAGGGCGCAACTAGGGCGCAACTAGGGCGCAACTAGGACGCAACTAGGGCGCAACTAGTGCGTAACTAGGGTGCAACTAGGGTGCAAGAAGGACGCAACTAGGGCGCAACTAGGGCGCCCGGGTGCAACAAGGGTGCAACTGGGGGGCAACTGGGGCGTAACTAGGGCGCAACTAAGACGCAACTAGGGCACAAGTAGGACGCAACTAGGGCGAAACTAGGGCGCAACTAGGGTGCAACTAGTGCGCAACTAGGGCGCAACTAGGGCGCGACTAGGGCGCGACTAGGGTGTGACTTGGGCGCAACTAGGGCGCAACTAGGGCGCAACTAGGGCGCAACTAGGGCGCAACTAGGGCGCAACTAAGGCGCAACTAGGGCGCAA
>SZWC01014431.1:29300-55150 GCA_023375785.1 Penium margaritaceum
GCGCACCTAGGGCGCAACTAGGGCGCAACTAGGGCGCAACTAGGGCGCAACTAGGGCGTAACTAGGGCGCAACTAAGGCGCAACTAGGGCACAGATAGGGCACAAGTAGGACGCAACTAGGACGCAACGAGGGTACAGCTAGGACGTACCTAGTCCCAAACTGAGGCGCAACTAGGGCGCAAGTAGGGTGCAAGTAGGGCGCAAGTAGGTTTTAACTTGTGCGCAACCAGGGCACAACTAGGGCGTAACTAGGGCGCAAGTAGGGCGCAACTAGGGCGCAACTAGGGTGCAAATAGGGCGCAACTAGGGTGCAACTAGGGCGCAAGTAGGGTGCAAGTAAGACGCAACTAGGGCGCAACTAGGGCACAATTAGGGCGTAGCTAGTGCCCAATTGAGGCGTAACTATGTCAGAAGAATGCAAGTACGAGAACGGCGGCAACAGAAGCAGGGAGAAGCAATGGACAAGCACGTGTACGTCAGCAGAGTGACGCGAGCAAGAGCGGTCCGAGGAGTTAGTCGTGGGAGCTGATGAAGGCTGAGAAGCGAGATAGCGAAGGTAGAAAGGTTGATGTGAGAGAGAGTGTTGACGAGAAGAGTGACTGCTGGTGGAGTATGAGAGCTGAGCGAAGGAGCGAGAGTGACGGAGCAAAGCGTTGTGAGGAGTTGGCGAAGGCAGGAAATGCGAAAGACGAGCAGAGCGAAGACACGGCGGCGAAGCCGCGGAACCAAAGGGAACCGGATGAGCAGAACTGTTCTGGTTAGTTCGAGGGAATGAACCTCCTTGGTATATAAGGACAGAACAGGACAAAGACATGAGCAACAGCTTCTTTCCACTAGCCGGACGTGGGTGACAGGTGTCACTTTATTAGGGGATGACTCGGTCTTTGATGGTTCAACGGTCCTGAGATCCTACCGTTGGTGACCGAGGTGGTTCGGACATGAGCCTGAACCATTATTGAGAAAGGCCAATCTTTTCCTGGCTGAGTGACCAGAGTGAGTTTCTTTGATGCCAATTTCTAACACTCCCCTTGAAACTCACAGTGGTCATTCAGGCAGTTCAGATAAGCTGATCCATGAGTACTTTCAGTCCTCTTCTATTGAGGGTATGGCCACTGATGGTGGGGAAGGAGGACTGGGAAGGTACTGAGGGTGAGGAACCCTTAGTGGTGCAGGGAGATCTCTGACCCTGATGTGTTGTGGTCGACTGAGCCACCGACGTGCTCCTCTCGTTTCGCTAACTTCTCTCAGTTCCATGGTTAGATTGTAGATGTCAGATACCTGAACATCATAATGTCTGAGAGAGGATCGGAAGTTCTCTTCAGTGGTGAGCAAGATAATGAGAAGTGCCTGATACTCAGCATAGAAGTAGTCTTGCCAGTATCGGGTGACTTCCTGATTGTCGTTGAAGTTGTAGTGGTCAGAGTGGAAGTAGCCTCTTCGTTGAGAGAAGATGGTCCAGAGATTGATATGGCGCATCTCTACATTCGTAGCTCTTCTCAGAGCACTGTGCCAGATGTGGTAGTTGTGGATTCCAGTAGAGTTGAAGTGAAGAATTGGAATCCGTCTGGCAATGGCAAATGTTTCAGGAGAGATTTGCCGTTGTTCCCACCAAGAGGTTGAGCGTCGACCCGCCATGTGGATGTGGTTTGAAGGAATGGGGCAGGTTTTGTAGAGACTGGCTGGAGGGAAGTCGCTTAAGGATGGGATGAGAGCAGATGTGACTTTTGTGTGTTGAGGAAGGTGTGTTGTCAGTGGAGGAATTGATCCGATCATGTGAGGGCGTTGTTCGGATTCAAGGATAGTGCTGAAGATGGAGAACCAATATGTGATGGAGCAGGACCAGAGACTGGTTGTGTGTGCTGATGAAGGTTTTGGCGTGAGGTAAGGCTGTTGCGCAGTAAGGAGGTTAGGCAGGTCTTTGAGTGAGGCAGATGATGGCGAGGAGGATGGAGAAATGATGGATGATAGAGTGGACACAGGGGCGAACCGCGTGCGCGAATGGAAGTTTCGGCATGGGCGCATGTCGTCGGGAAAAAAGGTGATGCGACCGGGCGGATCCGTGCACCAAGTGACTGATGAAGGCGGATGATGGCGGAGGGAAGATTGATGATGGAGTGGGTGCAGGGGTGAACCGCGTGCGCTGGTGGAAGTTTCGGCGTGGGCGCGGGTCACCGCGACTCGAGCGATGCGACCGAGCGGATCCTTGTGCCTGGCTGAGAGCAATTTGCAGAAGCGGAGGAAGCGATTGATGTGATGAGTGGGCGCAGGGACAAACCACGTGCGCTGCAAAGTTTTGGCGTGGGCACAGGTCGTCGCGGAAAAGGCGATGCGACCGGGCGGATCCTTGTGCCGAGATGAAAAATAACGCGGAGACGGAGGAAATGATTGATTGATGAGTGGGCGCAGGGGCAAAACCACGTGCGCTGCTAGAAGGTTTGGCGTGGGTGCAGGTCGTCGCGGAAAAAAGGCGATGCAACCGGGCGGATCCTTGTGCCGAGCTGAGAGCGATTAGCGGAAGCGGAGGGAGCGATTGATTGATGAGTGGGCGCAAGGGCGGAACCTTGTGCGCGAGTAGATGATGCTGATGCGGATGACGGATGGAGGGCGGCACGGAGAATGCTGATGAGGAGGAGGCGATGCGGAGGCGGTGCGGATGATGTTGAAGACGAAGAGATGAAGATGAGGTAGAGGCGGGCGACTGATGAAGCTGAGGAGGCTGGAGCGAGGAGGAGGAGGAATGATGGAGGCAGATGAAGATGAAGGCCGGAAGCTGATGATGATGGAGGAGGCGGGAGGCAAGGAGCGATACGAGCGGAGAAAGCGGAGATGAGACGCGGCGCGGCAGGTGGAGGCAGAGCGTCGCAGCAACTCCTTCTGCGTTCAGGAGAGTGACGGCTTGTTCCCCAGTTGGCTCAGAAGTGGGAGCAGGAAGACTGGTGGTGTCCGATATCCTGTCGGCTGAAAGAAGTTGGTTGCGGCAGAGGAGGCCAGACAGCGGGCAGGGATACTAGACTGCTGATGCCAGGAGAGTGACGGCTTGTTCCCCAGTTGGCTCGGAAATGGGAGCAGGAAGACTGGTGGTGTCCGATATCCTGGTACCAGCAGCTTTGCCTGCACCTGCTTGACGAGGCGAGGAGGCAATGTGAGAAGGCGGCTCGAGAAGAAAGATGCGGACAGGATGAGGATGACAGCGAGGAAGGGGCAGATGAGGCGAATGAGGCGAGAAGAAGGGGAGGGAGATGCTGGCGGAGGCAGATGTGCTGAGGAGCAGCGGATGGCAGAGAGCACGAAGCTTCTCGGTAGTTGACGGCAGGCAACGGCTTGAGAGTTGCCTTGCGGCTGATGTGGGCGACACGACACCGATTGTTGGCCACGGGCGCGGAAATGGGCGCAGGGCCTTCTTCGGATGATGAGACGTTTCTTCAGCGTAGAGAACTCGTCAGGCAGGACTGCTGATGTCAGCTTCAGATGAAGCGAGGAGGCGCTAGGCGGCGGTAGCGGCGGCAGGAGAATGTGAGCAGCAGCGATGGAGCGGGGGCGGCAGCACAGCGATGACTCGGTTACGGATCTCCAGGTGATGTTGCCTGAAGCTCTGATACCATGTCAAAAGAATGCAAGTACGAGAACGGCGGCAACAGAAGCAGGCAGAAGCAATGGACAAGCATGTGTACGTCAGCAAAGTGACGCAAGCAAGAGCGGTCCGAGGAGTTAGTCGCGGAAGCTGATGAAGGCTAAGAAGCGAGATAGCGAAGGTAGACATGTTGATGTGAGAGAGAGTGTTGACGAGAAGAGTGACTGCTGGTGGGGTATGAGAGCTGAGCGAAGGAGCGAGAGTGACGGAGCGAAGCGTTGTGAGGATTTGGCGAAGGCAGGAAATGCGAAAGACGAGCAGAGCGAAGACACGGCGGCGAAGCCGTGAAACCAAAGGGAACAGGATGAGCAGAATTGTTCAGGGTATATAAGGACAGAACAGGACAAAGACATGAGCAACGGCTTCTTTCCACTAGCCGGACGTGGGTGACAGGTGTCACTTTATTAGGGGATGACTCAGTCTCTGATGGTTCAACGGTCCTGAGATCCTACCGTTGGTGACCGAGGTGGTTCGGACATGACCCTGAACCATTATTGAGAAAGGCCAATATTTTCCTGGCTGAGTGACCAGAGTGAGTTTCTTTGATGCCAATTTCTGACAAACTAGGATGCAAGTAGGGCGCCAGTAGGGTGTAAGTAGGGTGCAATAAGAGTTCAAGAAGGGCACAACTAGGGCGCAACTAGGGCGCAACTAAGACGCAACTAGGGTGTAAGTCGGGCGCAACTAGGGCGCAAGTAGGGTGCAAGAAGGGCGCAACTAGGGCACAACTAAGGCGGAACAAGGGCGCAACTAGGCGCAACTAGGGCGCAACTAGGGCGCAACTAGGGCACAACTACGACGCAACTAGGGCGCAACTAGGGCACAACTAAGGCGGAACAAGGGCGCAACTAGGCGCAACTAGGGCGCAACTAGGGCGCAACTAGGGCACAACTACGACGCAACTAGGGCGCAACTAGGGTGCAACTAGGGTACAACTAGAGCGCAACTAGGGTGCAACTAGGGCGCAACTAGGGTGCAATTAGGGCGCAACTGGGGGTAACGAGGGCGCAACGAGGGCGCAACTAGGACGCAACTAGGGTGTAACTAGGGCGCAACTAGGGCGTAACTAGGACGCAACTAGCGTGCAACTAGTGTGCAAGTTGGGCGCAATTAGGGCGCAACTAAGGCGCAACTAGGGCGCAAGTAGGACGCAACTAAGGGTGCAACTAGGGGACAACTAGGGCGTAGCTAGTGCCCAACTGAGGCGCAACTAGGGCGCAAGTAAGCGCCAGTATGGCGCAAGTAGGGCGCAACTAGGGCACAACTAGGGCGCAAGTAGGACGCAACTAGGGCGCAACCAGTGCGTAACTAGGGTGCAACTAAGGTGCATGTACGGCGCAGCTAGGGCGCAACTAGGGCGCCCGGGCACAACTAGGGCGCAACTAGGGGGCAACTAGGGCGCAACTAGGGCGCAACTAGGACGCAACTAGGGCACAACTAGGGTGCAACTAGGGCGCAACTAGGGAGCAACTAGGGTGCAACTAGAGCGCAACTAGGGCGCAACTAGGGCGCGACTAGGGCGCGACTAGGGCGCGACTTGGGCACAACTAGGGCGCAACTAGGGCGCAACTAGGGCGCAACTAGGGCGCAATTAGGGTGCAACTAGGGCGCAACTAGGGCATAACTAGGGTACAACTAGTGTGCAACTAGGGCACAACTAGGGCGCGACTAGGACGCGACTAGGGCACGACTTGGGCGCAACAAGGGCGCAACTATGGCGCAACTAGGGCGCAAGTAGGGCACAACTAGGGCGCAACTAGGGCCCAACTAGGGTGCAACTAGGGTACAACTAGGGCGTAGCTAGTGCCCAAGTGAGGCGCAGCTAGGGTGCAAGTAGGGTGTAAGAAGGGCACAAGTAGGTTGCAACTTGTGCGCAACCAGGGCGCAACTAGGGCACAACTAGGGCGCAACTAGGGTACGAGTAGGGCGCAACTAGGGTGCAACTAGGGCGCAAGTAGGGCGCAAGTAAGACGCAACTAGGGTGCAACTAGGGCACAATTAGGGCGTAGCTAGTGCCCAACAGAGGCGCAACTAGGGCACAAGTAGGACGCCAGTAGGGTGTAAGTAAGGTGTAATAAGGACGCAAAAAGGGCGCAACTAGGGTGCAACTAGGACGCAACTAAGACGCAACTAGGGTGCAAGTAGGGTGTAACTAGGGCGCAAGTAGGGCACAAGTAGGGCACAACTAGGGCACAACTATGGCGCAACAAGGGCACAACTAGGGCGTAACTAGGGCGCAACAAGGGCGCAACTAGGGCGCAACAAGGGCGCAACTAAGGTGCAACTAGGGCGCAACTACGGCGCAACTAGAGCGCAACTAGGACGCAACTAGGGTGCAACTAGGTTGCAACTAGGGCGCAACTAGGGCACAACTAGGGCGCAACTAGGTTACAACTAGGGCGCAACAAGGGCGCAACAAGGGCGCAACTAGGGCGCAACGAGGGCGCAAGTAGGGCGCAACTAGGGCGCAACTAGGGCGCAAGTAGGGCGCAACTAGGGCGCAACTAGGGCGCAAGTAGGGCGCAACTAGGGCGCAACTAGGGCGCAAGTAGGGCGCAACTAGGGCGCAACTAGGGCGCAAGTAGGGCGCAACTAGGGCGCAACTAGGGCGCAAGTAGGGCGCAACTAGGGCGCAACTAGGGCGCAAGTAGGGCGCAACTAGGGCGCAACTAGGGCGCAAGTAGGGCGCAACTAGGGCGCAACTAGGGCGCAAGTAGGGCGCAACTAGGGCGCAACTAGGGCGCAAGTAGGGCGCAACTAGGGCGCAACTAGGGCGCAAGTAGGGCGCAACTAGGGCGCAACTAGGGCGCAAGTAGGGCGCAACTAGGGCGCAACTAGGGCGCAAGTAGGGCGCAACTAGGGCGCAACTAGGGCGCAAGTAGGGCGCAACTAGGGCGCAACTAGGGCGCAAGTAGGGCGCAACTAGGGCGCAACTAGGGCGCAAGTAGGGCGCAACTAGGGCGCAACTAGGGCGCAAGTAGGGCGCAACTAGGGCGCAACTAGGGCGCAACGAGGGCACAACTAGGACACAACTAGGGCGCAACTAGGGCGCAACTAGGGCGCAACTAGGGAACAACTAGGGCGCAACAAGGACGCAACGAGGGCGCAACTAGGGCGCAACGAGGGTGCAACGAGGGTGCAACTAGGGCGCAACTAGGGCGCAACTAGGGTGCAATTAGGGCGCAACTAGGGTGCAACTAGGGTGCAACTAGGGCACAACTAGGGCACAACTAGGACGCAACTAGGTCGCAACTAGGAGGCAACTAGGGCGTAACTAGGGTGCAACTAGGGCGCAACTAGGGCGCAACCGGGGCGCAACCATGGCGCAACTAGGGCGTAACTAGGGCACAACTAGGGCGCAACTAGGGCGCAACTAAGGTGCAACTAGTGTGCAAGTTGGGCGCAAAAAAGGCGTAACTAAGGCAAACCTAGCACGTATGTAGGGCATAAGTAAGACGCAACTAGGGCGCAACTAGGGCAAAACTAGGGCATAGCTAGTGCCCAACTAAGGCACAACCAGGGCGCAAGAAGGGTGCCAGTAGGACGCATTTAGGGTGCAATAAGGGCGCAAGTAGGGTGCAACTAGAGCGCGACTAGGGTGCAACTAGGGCGCAACTAGGGCGTGACTAGGGCGTGACTAGGGCGCGACTAGGGCGCAACTAGGGTGCATTTAGGGCGCAACTAGGACGCAACTAGGGTGGAACTAGGGCGCAACTAGGGTGCAACTAGGGCGCAACTAGGGCGCAACTAGGGGGTAACAAGGATGCAACTAGGGTACAAAGAGAGCGCAAGTAGGGCACAAGTAGGGCGCAACTACGGCATAAGTGGGACACAACTAGGGTGTAACAAGGGCGCAACTAGGGCGCAACTTGAGCGCAACGAGGGCGCAATGAGGGTGCAACGAGGGCGCAACGAGGGCGCAACAAGGGCGCAACAAGGGCGCAACAAGGGCGCAACTAGGGCGCAACTAGGGCGCAACTAGGGCGCAACTAGGGCGCAACTAGGGCGCAACTAGGGCGCAACTAGGGCGCAAGTAGGACGCAGCTAGGGTGCAACTAGGGCACAACTAGGGCGCAACGAGGGCGCAACTAGGGCGCAACGAGGGCGCAAGTAGGGCGCAAGTAGGGCGCAAGTAGGGCGCAAGTAGGGCGCAAGTAGGGCGCAAGTAGGGCGCAAGTAGGGCGCAAGTAGGGCGCAAGTAGGGCGCAAGTAGGGCGCAAGTAGGGCGCAAGTAGGGCGCAAGTAGGGCGCAAGTAGGGCGCAAGTAGGGCGCAAGTAGGGCGCAAGTAGGGCGCAAGTAGGGCGCAAGTAGGGCGCAAGTAGGGTGCAACTAGGGCGCAACTAGGGCGCAACTAGGGCACAACTAGGGCGCAACTAGGGCGCAACTAGGGCGCAACGAGGGCGCAAGTAGGGCGCAACTAGGGCGCAACTAGCACACATCTAGGGCACAACTAGGGCGTAACTAGGGCGCAACTAGGGCGCAACTAGGGCACGACTAGGGCGCAACTAGGGCGCAACTAGGGCGCAACTAGGGTGCAACTAGGGCGCGACTAGGGCGCGACTAGGGCGCGACTAAGGCATGACTAGGATGCGACTTGGGCGCATCTAGGGCGCAACTAGGGCGCAACTAAGGCGCAACTAGGCCGCAACTAGGGCGCAATTAGGGCACAACTGGGGACAACTAGGGCGCAACTAGGGCGCAACTTGGGCGCAAAAAGGGCGCAACTAGGGCACAACTAGGACGCAACTAGGGCACAACTAGGGCGCACCTAGGGCGCAACTAGAGCGCAACTAGGGCGAAACTAAGGCACACCTAGGGCACAAATAGGGCACAAGTAGGACACAACTAGGACGCAACTAGGGTACAACTAGGGCGTAGCTAGTGCCCAATTGAGGCGCAACTAGGGCGCAAGTTGGGTGCAAGTAGGGCGAAAGTAGGATGCAACTTGTGCGCAACTAGGGCGCGCACTCAGGGCGTAACTAGGGCGCAACTAGGGCGCACCTAGGGTGCAAGTATGGCACAACTAGGGTGCAACAAGGGTGCAAGTAGGGCACAAGTATGACGCAACTAGGACATAACTAGGGCACAACTAGGGCATAGCTAGTGCCCAACTGAGGCGCAACTAGGGTGCAAGTAGGGCTCCAGTAGGGTGTAAGTTTGGTGCAATAAGGGCGCAAGAAGGATGCAACTAGGATGCAACTAGGGGGCAACTAGGGTGCAACTAGTTTGCAAGTTGGGCGCAACTAGGGCGCAACTTAGGCACAACTTGGGTGCAAGTAGGGTGCAACTAGAGTGCAACTAGGGCGCAACTAGGACGCAAGTAGGGTGCAACCAGGGCGCAACTAGAGCGCAACTAGGATACAACTAGGGCGCAACTAGGGCGCAACTAGGGTGCAACTAGTGCGCAAGTTCAGCGCAACTAAGGCGCAACTAAGACGCAACTAGCGCGCAAGTAGGGCGCAAGTAGGGCGCAACCAGGGCGCAACTAGGGCACAACTAGGGCGTAGCTAGTGCCCAACTAAGGCACAAATAGGGTGCAAGGAGGGTGCCAGTAGGGCGCAAGTAGGGTGCAATAAGGGCGCAATTACAGTGCAACTAGGGCGCAACTAGGGCGCAACTAGGGCGCATCTAGGGCGACTAGGGCGCAACTGGGGCACAACTAGAGCGTAACTAGGGCGCAACTAGGGCGAAACTAGGGCGCAAGTAGGGCGTAACTAGGGTGCAACTAGGGGGCAACAAGGGCGCAACTAGGGCGTAACTAGGGTGCAACTAGGGTGCAACTAGGGCGCAACTAGGGCGCAAGTAGGGCGCAACTAGGGTGCAACTAGGGTGCAAGAAGGGCGCAAGTAGTGCACAAGTAGGACGCAACTACGTCACGGGTAGGGCACAACTAGGGCGCAACTAGGGCGCAATGAGGGCGGAACGAGGGCGCAACAAGGGCGCAACTAGGGCGTAACTAGGGTGCAACTAGGGTGCAACTAGGGCGCAACTAGGGTGCAACTAGGGTGCAAGAAGGGCGCAAGTAGGGCGCAAGTAGGGCGCAACTAGGGCGCAACTAGGGCGCAACTAGGGCGTAACTAGGGTGCAACTAGGGTGCAACTAGGGCGCAACTAGGGCGCAAGTAGGGCGCAACTAGGGTGCAACTAGGGTGCAAGAAGGGCGCAAGTAGTGCACAAGTAGGACGCAACTACGTCACGGGTAGGGCACAACTAGGGCGCAACTAGGGCGCAACTAGGGCGCAACGAGGGTACAACAAGGGCGCAACAAGGGCGCAACAAGGGCGCAACAAGGGCGCAACTAGGGCGCAACTAAGACGCAACTAGGGCGCAACTAGGGTGCAACTAGGGCGCAACTAGGGTGCACCTAGCATGCAGCTAGGGCGCAACTAAGGCGCAACTAGGGCGCAACAAAGGCGCAACTAGGGCACAAGTAGGGCACAAGTAAGACGCAACTAGGGTGCAACTAGGGTACAACTAGAGCGTAACTAGTGTCCAACTCAGGCGCAACTAGGGCGCAAGTATGGCGCCAATAGGGCGTAAGTATGGTGCAATATGGGCGCAAGAAGGGCGCAACTAGGGTGCAACTATGACGCATCTAGGGCGCAAGTAGGGCGCAACTAGGGCGCAAGTAGGGCGCAGGTAGGGCGCAACTAGGGCACAACTATGGCGCAACTAGAGCCAACTAGGGCGCAACTAGGGCGCAACTAGGGCACAACTAGGGCGCAACTAGGGCGCAACTAGGGCGTAACTAGGGCGCAACTAGGACGCAACTAGGACGCAACTAGGGCGCAACTAGGGTGCAACTTGTTGAAATAGTATGCACCTTGTCCACTGCCTAGCTGGCTAGCTACACATACAGACAAGGCATGCACTGCTCCATGGAGTATGTCCCCATGGTCTGTTCTGAGATGGGTAAGGAATGCACTGCCCATAATGAGTATGTCCCCTGTGGCTCATCATAGGAACCATACCTTTTTGGCTTGGTTGAATAGGAACCTGAGTCTCAAACGAGAGGTCGTGGGTTCAAACCCTGTGACGGCCGCAATTTTCTTTGTGGCCTAAAATTGGGACAGGAAGCTTCTAGGAAGCTTACTAGAGCCTGCCTTGAGGATGGCACTTGGCGCTCTAAGGACGCGCCAAGTAGGACTGTGGGTTGAGGTTGGCTCCAGTGGAGCCACTACAAGCAGAAGCTTTAGCAAAGCTCTGCAAGTATAAAAGCCTGTACCTTGCATGCATCCATTTACAGTTGTTGCCTTTGAGACTCCTCATAGAGTGTCCAACCAAAGGTAGGCACTAAAGACCAACATGCGGACTTCGTGAGGTTGCAAACCAAATGAACCTAAAGTGTGGATCCCTCGTTCAAGGGTGATATGTCATCTTGGTTGCAATACCAAGAGCGGTTGGCGGCCTCCCATGTCGGGACCCGTTTTCGAGACCGTTGCTATCCGGCGCATTGACAAAGGGTTATGGGCCCACACTTCTTGTTCTAAGGCACGCTTCCAAGACCGACCAGCGCGTGGTCTTGCAGTGCGCACAGGTACAACAGGGACACGAACATCGGACGGCTCCATCTGCTCCATCGGCTCCATCGGCTTCTTCAGGTAGAGTGCGCGCACGTGGCGGACTAGGGGACGAGGAACAGCTCTGTCCATGTTGGACACGACCCTCGAGCCCCAACAGGATTAAGCTCTACCCCTTTTTAGAAGGTGGTACAACCCCGAGTCCGTTCTCTCACGACGGCACCATCGCCTTAGGCGATCATCGGCTGGAGGGGTATGCAACGGAACCAACTGCACCTTTGACAACGGTCGCAGTCAGCAGCCTCATCAGCCTCATCGGCCTCAACGAAGCAGAGTAGCAGCGAAGCAGAGAAGACGAGCAACCGCCAAAAATGGCGGATCCGACTCCAGCCCGCCTTGAGGCGGGTATGTCCAAATTCACGGGGACGGGTTTTCCCTTGTGGAAATGGCAATTTGAGATTGTCATGAACGTGCGTGGCTACCTCGACATCCTAAAAGGGATCGAGACAGCACCCGCCGATGCGACCGTGACGACGCATGCGGCTGACCTTGCAACATGGACTATGAAGAACAACATGGCTCTCGCCATACTTGTGACGTCCATCAACGAGACTCAACACTCCCACATCATAGGATGCACATTGGCTGCCGAGGCCTACGCAAAATTCTCATGCGTGCATCAATCGAACGCCCTAGCAAACCGACTCTTCATCTTCCAACGGTTGATGTCGATGAGGGTGAGCGAAGGAGAATCGATACCCGCATTTTTGCAGTCGTTCGACAACGTGCTGCAAGAGGTCCAGCAAATGGAATGGAAGCTCGACTCCAACATGCTTGCCATGATCCTTCTAATGGCGCTACCGGAAAGCTGGGGGTCCTTGATCACCATATTTGGCGGTTGGAAGGAGGCAGATCTGACGTACGAGGCTGTCGCCAAACACGTCCGCAACGAGTCCATGCAACGCAGTGGCAGTGAGGCAAACATCTCAGCCTATGCCTCTCGCTTCGGTGGACAAGGTGCAAGCTCTCGCTCCAATCAAGGCAACAGCGGAAGCGTTGGTGGTGGAGGGAAAGGCAATGGTGGCGGGAAGAGTTCCAAGAAGCCCGGCAACTGTCACAACTGTGGCAAGGCTGGACACTGGGCTAGGGACTGCCGTAGTCCCAAGAAAGAAGGCGAGAACAAAGGTGGGAAGGTGAAGAAGGACCTCACCAACATGATGGCTAGGGGGCTGCCCATGAAAGGCGTAGCGATCCTTAGGCCCGGAGCATTCGCCCTTGACTCGGGCACCAACCACCACTCATCAAAAGAGAAGGGTGGATTTGTCTCCATGGCCGAATCCGTCATGCGCATCAAGTGTGCAAACGGCGGCGTCGTCCAAGCCATGGGTGAAGGGGACAAGGTGATCACGTTCAACGTGAACGGTGCGGAGAAGGCGGTCAACCTTCAAAAGGTGGTGTACATGCCCTCCTTCGCAGCCAACTTGCTGTCCGTCTCACAAATCACCGACAACAACATGACGGTGCTGTTCACCAACAAGGAAGCGGTGGCCCTAAAAAACGAGGATATCCAGATTTTTTACACCAAAAACGACCTCATGCTTCAAGTTCCAAGAGTCGACGGCCTCTACGTACTTCAAACCAAAGTCACCAAGGCGTCGGATGAGGGACTCGCATGTGCCACCAAGACAGTGGCACCGGAGCCAAAGGATGCACCGCCGGCGACCGCTGCGGCCGCCACATCAACCAAGGACACTGACGCTGAGTTGTGGCACCAGCGATTTGGCCACGTGGCCAATAGCACGCTGCAGAAGATGCAGGAGCAAGAGGTAGTCCACGGAATGGAAGGGTGCACCATGAAGCATGGCGGAGGGTGTGCATTGTGTGAACCATGCCTCGAAGCCAAGGCAAAGAAGAAGCCATTTGGAAGAGGAGGTCAACGAGCGGAGCACGTCTTGGAACTGATACACAGTGACGTGTGTGGACCCTTCTGCACACTATCTAACGGAGGAAGCAAGTACTTCCTGACCTTCATTGATGACCACAGCCGCAAGTTGTGGATCTACTTCCTCAAAATAAAGGGAGAGGTCAAGGAGAAGCTCCTCGAGTTTGTCGCCATGGTGGAGCGGCAAACGTCCAAGAAGGTAAAGACGCTTCAAAGTGACAACGGGGGTGAGTACGAGGCATGCAAGCCTTAGCTCAAGCATCATGGCATCCGCCATGAGCAGACCACCCCATACAACCCCCAAAGCAACGGCGTGGCCGAGAGGATGAACCAGACCCTGCTCGGCATGGTGCGAAGCATGCTCTTCGACGCCAAGCTCCCACCTCGTTTTTGGGCTGAAGCTGTAACAACGGCCTGCTACCTCTTGAACCTCACACCAGCGACCGCCTTGCGGAAGCGTGGAAAGGAGCAGGACAAGTAGCTAAAGACCCCACAGGAAGCATGGTCGGGAAAGAAACCCAACGCATCCCATCTGAAGGTGTTTGGGTCAACTGCATGGGTGAAGATCCAATCGGGAGAAGGCGGAGGCAAGCTTGACGCACGTTCGAGGAAGTGCGTCATGGTTGGGTACGACACATCACACAAAGCCTATCGGCTTTGGGACCAGGCAGCAGGCAAGCTCGTGAGGAGCCGCGACGTTGTGTTTGACGAATGCACCCTTGGAAGGGGAGACCTGCTGGACCCGATCCTCGCTCCCAAAGCAGGAGAGTGGATAGTGTTGCTTGAGTCCGGAGACCAAGCGCCCGACAACTGGCTTGCTTTGCCAGCAGGTTGTAGGAATGGGAAAGATGCTGCGGAGGATGATGCAGCATCTGACATGGACGCGCATACCGAGGTGTCCAGGGCTTTCGAGTCTGACTTGGAGTCTGACGACTCTTCTGACGACGACTACGACGACGGCGACAAACCACCACCTGTGGAAGCACCAGCACCAAAGCAAGAAGTCGCACCACTACCCCGGCGCAGTTTGCGACCAAAGAAAGCACCTTTGCGGTATGATGATGATTGGACCGGCCTTAGCTGGTCGTGCATGGCTCAGGGAGAGCCATCCACAGAGGAGGAGGCGATGAATGGCCCAGATGCGGCCAAGTGGAAGGAGGCAGTGGACAGCGAGCTCGCGTCCATTGCCGAGAACGGCACGTGGGTGCTGGTGGATAGACCCGACAAGGCCCATGTGGTGGGATCCAAGTGGGTCCTCCGAGTGAAGAAGAAGTAAGATGGCAACATTGACAAGTTCAAGGCAAGGGTAGTGGCTATGGGGTTCTCTCAACGCCCGGGCTCGGAGTACGATGAGACGTTCGCGCCCGTCGTGACCTTTGCCTCCATCCGCTCTCTCCTTGGCATTGCAGCCGCAAAAGACCTGGAGATACACCAGATGGACGTCAGGACAGCTTTCCTTTATGGGAAGCTTGACAAGGAAGTGCTGATGGAGGTGCCCAAAGGGGTCGAAGCTCCTCAGGGCAAGGTGTGCAAGTTGGTGAAAGCGCTCTACGGGCTGAAACAGGCCCCAAGGATGTGGTACAAAGAGATGGACGGTTTCATGACCGGCCTCTCCTTCGCGCATTGCCAGAATGACCCGAGCATGTACGTGCGTGATGATGGGAGAGGGCTGATGCTGGTTGCGCTGTACGTGGATGATCTGATCATCTGCTCGTCTTCNGCTGAAGTCTGACCTCAGCAAAAGGTTCAAGATGAAGGACATGGGTCCTCTCGAGTACTACCTCGGGATTGCCATCCACCGCAACCGAGTAGCAGGCACCATCGAACTCAACCAAACCAAATACATCGGTGAGGTACTGAAGCGCTACCACATGGAAGACTACAAACCTGTCAGCACCCCAATGACGACCGATACGAAGCTGAAGGCCTCCACGTTGCCAAGCAACGAAGCAGAACAAAGGGAGATGCAAGACATCCCCTACCAGTCTGCCGTGGGTAGCATCGTGTACGCCATGGTAGGGACTCGTCCGGACATCTGCTATGCTGTGGGATAAGTGAGCAGATTCGTGGCCATCCCTGGGCCACAATATTGGCAGGCAGTCAAGCGCATCTTGCGGTACCTGCAGAAGACACGTCATATGGGCCTCGTCCTTGGAGGCCAAGAAGGAACAGACCCCCTTCGCCTGAAGTGCTACACCGACTCTGACTGGGGAGGAAATCTCGACGACAGGAAATCCACCTCTGGATACGTGTGCATCTTGAATGGCGCTGCCATCTCATGGGCTAGCAGGAAGCAGGATTGTGTTTCCGTGTCCACGGCTGAGGCATAGTACGTTACTCTGTCTGAGGTGTGCAAGGAGACTCAATGCCTACGCAGCCTGCTCGGCGAAATGACAGTGCCACAGAAGGATGCCATGGTCATACACGTGGACAACATGAGCGCCATCTCGATGGCTGAAGACGAGATCATCTCCCGGCGGACGAAGCACATCGACATACGTTACCACTACTCATGTGACCTGGTCATGAAGAACGTGGTGGACTTGCACCACTGTGGAACGAAGAGCATGCTTGCTGACGGCATGACCAAGCCGCTGGAGAGCGACTTGCTCTATGCAGGCATTCGTGGATTCGGCATGAGGAGTGCGGCAGAGGAAGGGTGAGCCCCAAGGCATTGATGGAGCCCAGTAAGTGACAGATGGACAGAGGTGCAAGGGAGAGATTTGTTGAAATAGTATGCACCTTGTCCACTGCCTAGCTGGCTAGCTACACATACAGACAAGGCATGCACTGCTCCATGGAGTATGTCCCCTTGGTCTGTTCTGAGATGGGCCAGGAATGCACTGCCCATAATGGGTATGTCCCCTGTGGCTCATCATAGGAACCATACCTTTTTGGCTTGGTTGAATAGGCACCTGAGTCTCAAACGAGAGGTCGTGGGTTCAAACCCCATGACGGCCGCAATTTTCCTTGTGGCCAAAAACTGGGACAGGAAGCTTCTAGGAAGCTTACTAGAGCCTGCCTTGAGGATGGAACTTGGCGGTCTAAGGACGCGTCAAGTAGGACTGTGGGTTGAGGTTGGCTCTAGTAAAGCCACTACAAGCAGAAGCTTTAGCAAAGCTCTGCAAGTATAAAAGCCTGTACCTTGCATGCATCCACTTACAGTTCTTGCCTTTGAGACTCCTCACAGAGTGTCCAACCAAAGGTAGACACTAAAGACCAACATGCGGACTTCGTGAGGTTTCAAACCAAACGAACCTAAAGTGTGGATCCCTCGTTCGAGGGTGATATGTCATCTTGGTTGCAATACCAAGAGCGGTTGGCGGCCTCCCATGTCGGGACCCGTTTTCTAGACCGTTGCTATCCGGCGCATTGACACAACTAGGGCGCAACTAGGGCGCAACTAGGGTGCAACTTGGACGCAACTAGGGTGCAACTAGTGTGCAAGTTGGACGCAACTAGGGCGCAACTAAGGCGCAAGTAGGGCGCAAGTAAGACGCAACTAGGGTGCAACTAGGGGACAACTAGGGCGTAGCTAGTGCCCAACTGAGGCGCAACTATGGCGCAAGTAGGCACCAGAAAGGCGCAAGGAGGGTGCAACTACGGTGCAACTAGGGCGCAACTAGGAAGCAACTAGGGCGCAACTAGTGCGTCACTAGGGTGCAACTAGGGTGCAAGTAGGACGCAACTAGGGTGCAACTAGGGCGCCCGGGCGCAACAAAGGTTCAACTAGTGGGCAACTAGGGCGTAACTAGGGCACAACTAGGACGCAACTAGGGCACAACTAGAGCGCAACTAGGGCGCAACTAGGGCGCAACTAGGGTGCAACTAGTGCGCAACTAGGGTGAAACTAGGGTGCGACTAGGACGCGACTAGGGCGTGACTTGGCGCAACTAGGGCGCAACTAGGGCGCAACTGGGGGCAACTAGGGCGCAACTAGGGCGCAACTAGGGCACAACTAGGGCACAACTAGGGCGCAACTAGGGCGCGACTAGGGAGGGACTTGGGCGCAACTAGGGTGCAACTAGGGTGCAACTAGGGCGCAACTACGGTGCAACTAGGGTGCAACGAAGGCGCAACGAGGATGCAACTAGGGCGCAACTAGGGCGCATGTAGGGCGCAACTAGGGCGTAACGTGGGCGCAACTAGGGCGCAACTTGGACGCAACTAGGAAGCAACTAGTGTGCAAGTTGGGCGCAACTAGGGCGCAACTAAGGCGCAACTAGGGCGCAGGTAGGACGCAACTAGGGTGCAACTAGGGGACAACTAGGGCGTAGCTAGTTAGGCCCAACTGAGGCGCAACTAGGGCGCAAGTAGGCACCAGAAAGGCGCAAGTAGGGCGCAACTAGGGTGCAACTAGGGTGCAACTAGGACGCAACTACGGTGGAACTAGTGCGTAACTGGGGTGCAACTGGGGTGCAAGTAGGGCGCAACTAGGGCACAACTAGGGCGCCCGGGCGCAACAAGGGCGGAACTAGGGGGCAACTAGGGCGCAACTAGGACGCAACTAGGATGCAACTAGGGCACAACTAGGGCGCAACTAGGGCGCAACTAGGGCGCAACTAGGGTACAACTAGTGCGCAGCTAGGGCGCAACTAGGGCGCGACTAGGGCACGACTAGGGCGCGACTTGGGCGCAACTAGGGCGCAACTAGGGCGCAACTAGGGCGCAACTAGGGCGCAACTAGGGCGCAATTAGGGCGCAACTGGGGCGAACTAGGGCGCAACTAGGCCGCAACTAGGGCACAACTAGAGAACAACTAGGATGCAACTAGGGCACAACTAGGGAGCGTCTAGGGCAGGACTTGGGTGCAACTAGAGCGCAACTAAGGCGCAACTAGAGCGCAACTAGGGTGCAACTATGGCGGAACTAGGGTGCAACTAGTGCGCAACTAGGGCACAACTAGGGTGCAACTAAGGTGCAACTAGGGCACAATTAGGGCACAAGTAGGACGCAACTAGGGCGCAGCTAGGGTACAACTAGGGAATGGCTAGTCCTCAACTGAGGCGCAAGTAGGGCACAAGTAGGGTGCAAGTAGGGCGCGAGTATGTTGCAACTTGTGCGCAACCAGGGCGCAACTAGGGCGCAACTAGGGCGCAACAAGGGCGCAACTAGGGCGCAAGTAAGACGCAACTAGGACACAAGTAGGGCACAATTAGGGCGTAGCTAGTGCCCAGCTGAGGCGTAACTAGGGCGCAAGTAGGGCGCCAATAGGGTGTAAGTAGGGTGCAATAAGGGCGCAAGAAGGGCACATCTAGGGCGCAACTAGGGCGCAACTAAGACGCAACTAGGGTGCAAGTAGGGCGCAACTAGGACGCAAGTAGGGCGTAAGTAGGGTGCAACTAGGGCACAACTAAGGCGCAACAAGGGCGCAACTAGGGCGCAACTAAGACGCAACTAGGGTGCAAGTAGGGCGCAACTAGGACGCAAGTAGGGCGTAAGTAGGGTGCAACTAGGGCACAACTAAGGCGCAACAAGGGCGCAACTAGGGCGCAACTAGGCGCAACTAGGGCGCAACTAGAGCGCAACTAGGGCGCAACTAGGGCACAACTAGGGCGCAACTAGGGCGCAACTAGGGTGCAACTAGAGCGCAACTAGGGCGCAACTAGGGCGCAATTAGGGCGCAACTGGGGGCAACTAGGGCGCAACTAGGGTGCAACTAGGGCACAACTAGGGTGCAACTAGGGCGCAACGAGGGCGCAACGAGGGCGCAACTAGGGCGCAACTAGGGCGCACCTAGGGCGCAACTAGGGCGCAACTAGGGCGCAACTAGGGTACAACTAGTGCGCAACTAGGGCGCAACTAGGGCGCGACTAGGGCGCGACTAGGGCGCGACTTGGGTGCAACTAGGGCGCAACTAGGGCGCAACTAGGGCGCAACTAGGGCGCAATTAGGGCGCAAATGGGGGCAACTAGGGCGCAACTAGGGCGTAACTAGGGTGCAACTAGGGCACAACTAGGGCGCAACTAGGGCGCAACTAGGGCGCAACTAGGACGCAACTAGGGCGCAACTAGGGCGCAACTAGGACGCAACTAGGGCACAACTAGGGCGCAACTAGGGCGCAACTAGGGTGCAACTAGGGCGCAACTAGGGTGCAACTAGGGCGCAACTATGGCGTAACTAGGGCGCAACTAGGGCGCAACTAGGGCGCAACTAGGGCGCAACTAAGGCGCAACTAGGGCACAAATAGGGCACAAGTAGGACGCAACTAGGACGCAACTAGGGTACAACAAGGGCGTGGCTAGTCCCCAACTGGGGCGCAACTAGGGCGCAAGTAGGGTACAAGTAGGGCGCAAGTAGGTTGCAACTTGTGCGCAACCAGGGCGCAACTAGGGCGCAACTAGGGCGCAACTAGGACGCAACTAGGGCGCAACTAGGGTGCAAGTAGGGCACAACTAGGGTGCAACTAGGGCGCAAGTAGGGCGCAAGTAAGTCACAACTAGGGCGCAACTAGGGCACAATTAGGGCGTAGCTAGTGCTCAACTGAGGTGCATCTAGGGCGCAAGTAGGGCGCTAATAGGGTGTAAGTAGGGTGTAATAAGGGCGCAAGAAGGGTGCAACTAGGGTGCAACTAGGACGCAACTAAGGAGCAACCAGGGTTCAAGTAGGGCGCAACTAGGGCGCAAGTAGGGCGCAAGTAGGGCGCAACTAGGGCATAAATAAGGCGCAACAGGGGCGCAACTAGGGCGCAACTAGGGCGCAACAAGGGCGTAACTAGGGCGCAACGAGGGAGTAACGAGGGCGCAACTAGGGCGCAACTAGGGCCCAAATAGGGTGAAACTAGGGCGCAACAAGGGCGCAACTGTCAGCAAAATAAACGTGGCAGTGAGAAGGATCATCTCTCGGCACAATTCCGAGCTCTCAATAAACGGCTCAGTTCATCACCGAACCAACTTGACCAAACAGCTCGACGGTACATGACTGTTGGCCCAACAGACAAGCTATCCCCTAACAAGGTGACACCAGTCACACCACGTCTGGCTAGCGGAAAGAAGCCATCGCTTTGTACATTTGTCCTGTTCTGTCCTTTTATACCGACGATGTTCATTCCCTCGAGTTAACCAGAACAGTTCTGCCCATCCTGTTCCCCTCTGGTTCCGCGGCTTCACTGCCGTGTCTTCGCTCTGCTCGTTCCTCGCATCTCCTGTCTTCGCCACCTTTCAACGCTTCGCTCCGTCACTCTCGCTCCTTCGCTCAGCTCTCATACTCCGCCAACCATCATTCTCCTCGCAAGCACCCTCTCTCACATCAATCTGTCTACCTTGGCTACGTCGCTTCTCAGCCTCTATCTGCTCTCAAGACTAACTCCTCGGACCGCTCTCGCTTACGTCACTCTGCTGACATACACGTGCATGTCCATTGCTTCTGCTTGCTTCTGCTGTCGTCGTTCTCGTGTCTGCATTCTTCTGACATGGTATCATGGCTTCAGGCAACATCACCTGGAGATCCGTGACCGCGTCATCGCTCTGCCGCCATCCCCGCTCCATCGCTTCTACTTACATTCCTCTGTCGCCGCTGCCGTCACTCCGCGCCTCTCTGCTTCATTCGCGGCTGACATCAGCAGTTTTGCCTGACGAGCTCTCCACGCTAAAGAAACGCCTCGTCGTCCTAAGAGGGCCCTGCGCCCATTTCCGCGCCCGTGGCAAACAATCGGTGACGTGTCGCATACATCAGCTGCAAGTGACTCTCGAGCCGCCGCCTGCCGTCAACTACCAAGAAGCTTCCTGTCGCCTCCCATCCGCTGTCACCTCATCGCATCTGCCTTCACCGGCATCTCCTCCCTTTCATCCTGCCTCATCATCCTCATCTACTCCTCCCTCGTCGCTATCCCCAGTCCGCCCGCATCCATCATCTCGAGTCGCCTTCTCGCATCGCCTCCTCACCTCGTCAGCAGCTGCAGCCAAAGCTGCCGCTGCCAGGATATCGGACACCACCAGTCTTCCTGCTCCCATTTCCGAGCCAACTGGGGAACAAGCCGTCACCCTCCTGGCATCAGCAGTCTAGTGTCCCTGCCCGCTGCCTGGCTTCCTCTGCCGCAGCCAACTTCTTCCAGCTGACAGGATATCGGACACCACCAGTCTTCCTGCTCCAACTTCCGAGCCAACTGGGGAACAAGCCGTCACTCTCCTGAACGCGAGAAGAAGTGGTTGTGTCGCCTCCACCTGCCGCGCCGCGTCTCATCCCCTCCCTCTCCGCTCGCGTCGCTCCCTGTCTCTTGTCTCCTCCTTCATCATCAGCCTTCGGCCTTCATCTACATCTGCCTCCATCATCCCTCCTCCTCCTCACTTCAGTCTCATCAGCTTCATCAGCCGCCTGCTTCCGCCTCGTCTTTGCCTCCTCCGTCATCATCATCATCCGCCCCGCCTCCGCATCACCTCCTCCTCCTCATCAGCATCCTCCGCGCCATCCTCCATCCATCATCCGCTTCAGCATTGCTTTATCGCGCACGTGGTTCCGCCCCTGCGCCCACTCATCAATCAATTGTTTCCTCCGCCTCCGCATCGCCTTCAGCTCGGCACAAGGATCCGCCCGGTCGCATCGCTTGAATCGCGACGACCTGCGCCCACGCCGAAACTTCCATCAGCGCACGCGGCTCGCCCCTTCGCCCACTTATCAATCAATCGCCTCCTCCGCTTTGCATCGCTCTCAGCCTGGCACAAGGATCCGCCCGGTCGCATCGCCTTTTTTCCGCGATGACCTGCGCCCACGCCGAAACCTTCGCAGCGCACGTGGTTTTGCCCCTGTGCCCACACATCCATCAATCATTTCCTCCGCTTCCACAAATCACTTTCAGCTTGGCACAAGGATCCGCCCGGTCGTATCGCCTTTCCCGCGACGACCTGCGCCCAAGCCGTAACCTCGCAGCGCATATGGCTTTCGCCCCTGCGCCCACTCATCAATCAATCGCTTCCTCCACCTCGCATCGTTTTCAACTCGGCACAAGGAGCTGCCCGGTCGTATCGCCTCTTTTCGCGACGACCTGCGCCTACGCCGAGCCATCCTCAGCGCAAGAGGTTCCATCCCGGCGCTCACTTCTCCACGTAGTATTCCTCCTCCATCAGCGTCAGCCTCTCATTCCTCCTCTATTCGCGTCCGTCTCCTCCATCGGCCTCCCCCATCCACATTCACCTCTCAACCACATACCTCCCGCGAGTTGAGCCCTTCCTCAAGTCCTTCTCTGCCACGGTCTCGGTGCCACACCACACTCAGATTCTCACTTTCCATCCTTCTCTTCTCCTTACCTCCCATGGCTCGCCGAAGACCGCACTTGCCCATCCTGGCTGAGTACGGCGAGAATGCCACGGCATGGGTCGAAGCAACACTACTGCATGCCAGTGAATGGGTCACACTCACCGAGTACTTCTCCGATGCTCTCCTGCTCGGCAGATACGATCAACACCCCTTCCCTCGTCCACACACGGCCACCTATCATCAGACTCTCCAGACTGTTTGCACATACCTCCAACCCCTCCTGCATCCGTCTTATCACCATCTGCTATAGGAGGCTCGCACAGGTCCACTCCTTTGGCACAACATCCGCAAGCAGGCTTGGTGGAAGAACTGGATCGGCTACAATTTCAACCACCAAAACGTCCTTCCTCCACTAGCACGACGTGTCAGCGTTCTACCTGCCTTCACCGTTGAAGAAAGTTCTGAAGCTGTGGACTTCTAGGTTGCTGACGTGCTAATCCACCTCTAACCTGAGTTTCTTCATGGATTTGGCATCACACATGCTCTACTCGGCCCTCCTCTCTATGTTGGGGAGCCGATCACCGACACTGCATGGAACCTCAGATATGCAGATGTCAACCGTCAAGTCCGAGGAGTGCTCAGGACCATCACTGACGTCAGTCGGCATGCGGCACTTGCCAGCCACCCAGACAATCTGAGCACCATGTGGCACACCTTCCTCCTTTCCTGTCGAGTACAACCTCCCACAACGGATGAAAAGCGAAAATACTCACACAGGCCCTAAATCCTTCTCCCTGCTAGCTTCCGGGGGGGTGTCAGCAAAATAAACCTGGCAATGAGAAGGATCATCTCTCGGCACAACTCCGAGCTCTCAATAAACGGCCCGGTTCATCACCAAACCAACTTGACCAAACGGCTCGACGGTACATGACCGTTGGCCCAACGGACAAGCTATCCCCTAATAACGTGAAACCTGTCACACCGCGTCCGGCTAGCGGAAAGAAGCCATCGCTTTGTACATCTGTCCTGTTCTGTCCTTTTATACCGAGGATGTTCATTCCCTCGAGTTAACCAGAACAGTTCTGCCCATCCTGTTCCCCTTTGGTTCCGCGGCTTCGCCGCCGTGTCTTCGCTCTGCTCGTTCCTCGCATCTCCTGTCTTCGCCACCTCTCAACGCTTCGCTTCGTCACTCTCGCTCCTTCGCTCAGCTCTCATACTCCGCCAACCATCATTCTCCTCGCAAGCACCCTCTCTCACATCAATCTGTCTACCTTGGCTACGTCACTTCTCAGCCTCTATCTGCTCTCGAGACTAACTCCTCGGACCGCTCTCAATTGCGTCACTCTGCTGACGTACACGTGCATGTCCATTGCTTCTGCTTGCTTCTGCTGCCGTCATTCTCGTGTCTGCATTCTTCTGACAGCAACTAGGGCGCAACTACGGTGCAACTAGTCTGCAAATTGGGCAAACTAGGGCGCAACTAAGGCGCAACTAGGGCGTAAGTAAGACACAACTAAGGGTGCAACTAGGGGACAACTAGGGCGTAGCTAGTTTCCAACTGAGGCGCAACTAGGACGCAAGTAGGCGCCAGTAGGGCGCAAGTAGGGCGCAATTTGGGCGCAACTAGGGCGCAACTAGGACGCAACTAGGACGCAACTAGTGCGTAACTAGGGTACAACTAGGGTGCAAGTAGGGCGCAACTAGGGCGCAACTAGGGTGCCCGGGCGCAACTAGGGCGAAGCTAGGGGGCAACTAGGGCGCAACTAGGGCGCAACTAGGACGCAACTAGGGCACAACTAGGGCGCAACTAGGGCGTAACTAGTGCGCAACTAGGGTGCAAGTAGTAAACAACTAGGGCGCAACTAGGGCGCGACTAGGGCGCGACTAGGGCGCAACTTGGACGCAACTAGGGCGCAACTAGGGCACAACTAGGGCGCAACTAGGGCGCAACTAGGGCGGAATTAGGTCGCAACTGAGGGCAACTAGGGCGCAACTAGGGCGCAACTAGGACGCAACTAGGACGCAACTAGGGTGCAATTAGGGCGCAACTGGGGGCAACTAGGGCGCAACTAGGGCGCAACTAGGACGCAACTAGGACGCAACTAGGGTGCAATTAGGGCGCAACTGGGGGCAACTAGGGCGCAACTAGGGCGCAACTAGGACGCAACTAGGACGCAACTAGGGTGCAATTAGGGCGCAACTGGGGGCAACTAGGGCGCAACTAGGGCGCAACTAGGGTGCAACTAGGGAGCGACTAAGGCGCGACTTGGGCGCAACTAGGGCGCAACTAGGACGCAACTAGGACGCAACTAGGGTGCAATTAGGGCGCAACTGGGGGCAACTAGGGCGCAACTAGGGCGCAACTAGGGTGCAACTAGGGCGCAACTAAGGCGCAACTAGGGCGCAACTAGGGCGCAACTAGGGCGCAACTAGGGCGCAACTAGGGCACAACTAGGACGCAACTAAGACGCAACTAGGGCGCCAATAGGGCACAAGTAGGACGCAACTAGGGCACAAGTAGGGTACAACTAGGGCATAGCTAGTGCCCAACTGAGGCACAACTAGGGCGCAACTAGGGCGTAACTAAGACGCAACTAGGGTGCAAGTAGGTCGCAACTAGGGCGCAAGTAGGGCGCAAGTAGGGAGCAACTTGGGCACAACTAAGGCGCTACAAGGGCACAACTAGGGCGCAACTAGGGCGCAACTAGGGCGCAACTAGGACGCAACTAGGGCACAACTAGGGCGCAACTAGGGCGGAAGTAGGGCGCAACTAGAGCGTTAATTGGGCGCAACTAGGGCACAACAAGGATGCAACTAGGGCGCAACTAGAGCGCAACTAGGGCACAACTAGGGTGCAACTAGGGCGCAACTAGGGTGCAACTAGGGCACAACTAGGGCGCAATTAGGGCGCAACTAGGGCGCAACTAGGACATAACTAGGGTGCAACAATGGTGCAACTAGAGCGCAAGTACGACGCAAGTAGGGCGCAAGTAGGTTGCAACTACGGCACAAGTGGGGCACAACTAGGGCGTAACAAGGGCGCAACTAGGGCACAACTAGGGTGCAACTAGGGCGCAAGTAGGGCACAAGTAGGACGCAGCTAGGGTGCAATTAGGGTACAACTAGGGTGTAGCTACTGCCCCACTGAGTCGCAACTACGGTGCAAGTAGGGCGCAAGTAGGGCGCAAGTAGGGTGCAACTTGTGTTCAACTAGGGCGCGTCTCAGGGCGCAACTAGGGCGCAACAAGAGTGCAACTAGGGCGCGAGTAGGACACAAGTAGGACGCAACTAGGGCGCAACTAGGGTACAACTAGGGCGTAGCTAGTGCCCAACTGAGGCGCAACTAGGGTACAAGTAGGGTGCAACTAGTGCGCAACTAGGGCAAAACTAGGGCGCAACCAGGGCGCAACTAGGGCGGAACTATGGCGCAACTAGGGTGCAACTAGGGCGCAACTAGGGTGTACCTAGGGCACAACTAGGGCGCAACTAGGGTGCAACTAGGATGCAACTAGGGCGCAACTAGGGTGCAACTAGGGCGCAACTAGGACGCAACTAGGACGCAACT
>SZWC01014432.1:0-58052 GCA_023375785.1 Penium margaritaceum
GCAGCTGTGGCTGCCAGCGCAACGGGGGCAATGCCAGCTGATGGGTCTGGCCAGTGGCGTTGATGTGGTGGGGAATCTCCAGCTGAAGTTGGTTGTGTTTTGGCTGGCCAGTTATCCAAAGATTGCAATAAACATTTGAATGTTCACCTGCTTTCTGCCTCAGATGCGCAATGTTGCATGTTCGTTTCTGGGATTGGTAATGGCACTGAGGACACAAATCGTGAGGTGGGGATGAGAAACTGCTAGGAAGCTTCCTAGCCTTGCTGCTGCTGACGTGGCGACACTGTCCAGTCAGCTAACGCACTAGTAAGCAGGCAGGTGCAGGAAACAGCAAGGATCAGGCTAGGGAGACGCACAAAGTCTCATAAGCTTCAGTAGCTTAGTAAATGCAGAGAGAGATGACAACTGACAGGTCCAGGGCATAAATACCTGCCGCGGCGCACGGCGGGTGTCGCACGCGGCAGTCCAGGAACTGTCCTAAAACCGGCCCAAAATCACTGTTTTGGCCGTAACTCTGCGCACACATGTCAGAATCCTACGCCGTCTGAACCTAGACGTGCAGAATAAAAAAACGCACGCAACGACTGGTCACATGCATGCATCCATCGACTGACAGTGAGTGAGTAATGCAAAAACATGCAAATGGGCCTCATGCCCAGTCCGCCGAAAAGCGCCTGCAAGACGTAGAAGTCACAGCAAGGAGTCCCGGTGACATCTGGGGCTCTGGAACAGTGGTCGGTCAGCTCCAGACGGGTAGTCCGCCGCCTGTCGTCACGCCGGTGTCACCAGGGCCGCCTGCCTCAGGGATCTGCACGAGTATGGACACGGCCGAGTGGTCACAGTAAACTGTACAGGGACTGCACAAAGCACAACAGGGGAGTGGGGAACGGACAAAGGGTAGGAGGAATACAGCTGGAAGGAGCTGATTGGGAAACTTGAGTGGAGGTGGTGAAGAGTACATTGAGGTTGGAGGGCACGAACGCATCCAAATGAACATGTCAGAAAATTTTCCAGCTCGGCTGTGACTGATGTGTGGAAATCGTCCGGTCGGCTGCCACACTAGCATGCAAGGGGAAAGGGGCAGCAAGGGTTGTTCCAGGGAGAAATGTGCTCATGAGTTTCCGTACTCGGTGCGTGTACTAATAAAAAAATGGCAGCTGATGAGCAGAGTTGGGTGGTGCTGGGGGGGGGGGGGGTTGAGGTTGTGTTTGATGGACATTGCCAAGCACTTCTGTCGTCGAATCTCTCCCCCCCCTCCCCCCCGGTTGGGTTTTCTGTTTCTCTCATTGTACTCCCTTGTCTCCTCCCGACTTGTGTACATTGGCTTGCAGATGAGTGACGCCGTGACTTGACGCCGCTGAAGTGTCGTCCGGTGGAGTCGACGCACGCTAAGGCCTACTCGCAGTTCGCTGGAGCCTCCTCCCAACGTCAACGTGCTCAGCTCCATCGGCAGGCCTCCTTCGCAGTCCAGCCGCCGGCGGTCACTGGCTCCGCAGAGGTCGTCTGCGTGCTTGTGGTGTTGGATCTGACTGTGCTGTTGTGTCTAGAGCGTCATGCTTTGCCTAGGGTCCATGTTTCATATTGCGGGGCACTGTTTGGCACATTGGACCAGCGTCAGCATTGCCTGGGTTTGGGCAGTCATAACTCTTTGCTACTATTTTTCTAGCCGTTTCTGACCGCACGGGTGTGTTTGCAGCGTCGGTATTATGGTACGGTCCAGTTTTCAGGCAAAACGGATGACGCCCCGGTTTTGGGCTGTCGGCCGTTTGGCAGGCCTCACCCAGAAAACCTGCGAGCCTGAAAATAGAGCTATTTTCTGATTGGCTGGTGATCTAAGCAACAAGCTCTACAGAGCTGGGGGAAAGCTAGAACTTGGTGGGGTCTCCCATTGTTGTTTATTCTTGATTACTAATCACTCACTTTCAATTTTCAACTGCTTTCTCGTGCTCTGACGCTCTTGCGCGCGCATCTCTGAGTAAGAAACACAGAGCTCACAGACTTACTCTAGAGTCGCAGACTGAGGGGACAGCAGACTTGAGCAACGAGCATGGAAGCTCGCACGCTGCATCAACAACGTTGCTGCCTCAACCTGCTGCATAGATTCCAGCTTGGTATCAGAGCCAGAGCGTAGCAGCAGCAGCAGAAAACTGGCGTACAGGTGCCAGACAACGCAGGCGGACCCCCATACGGGCCAGTGCAAGGGAAATGCCGCCAGATTTTCCCGGCAGCAGTGACCCCCACGCTTGACGCGAGGAGGTGAGCGGCAAGCCACGTCTGACATCAACAAACGACGACGCATGTCATCCAGGTGCAGTGACTGGCACGTGCAAGCAGCAACAGCAGCCTGTAGCAGCAGCAGCGGCACGTAACTACAGCGAGCAGTGGCAACAGCAGCAACTGCGTGCAACGGCAGCAGCTGTCAACAGCAGCAGCTTGTAGCAGCAGCACCAGCTCGCAACAGCTGTCAGCAGCAACAATAGCAGCTCGCAGTAGCAGCAACATCTTGTAGCAGCAGCAGCCCGTAGTGGCAAGCAGCAGCGGCGGCCAACAGCAACAACAGCAGCAGTCGGCTACAACAGCAACAGTAGCGAGCTGTTGCTACCCGCTGCCCACAGGTCGTCGCGAGCAGCGAGCTGCAGGCAGTGAGCTTGCTGCACGCTGCGAGCAGCGGGCTGCTGGCAGCGAGCAGCGAGCCCGCTGCTCGCTGCCCGCTGCCCACAACGAGCAGCGAGCTCGCTAAGCATAGGAAAAAAAACAAAAAAAAACACACTAGAAAAAAAACCCCACCCTGTCAACAGCTGCCTTAGCTGCTACACCAGCCGCAGCAGCTCGCAACAGCAGCAGCAGTAGCAGCAGCAGCAGCAGCAGTAGTAGCAGCATCAACAGTAGCAGCAGCAGCAGTTGGAGCAGTTACAACAGCAGTAGCAACATCAACAACAACAGCAACAGCAACAACAACAGTAGCAGCAGGAGCAACAGCAACAGCATCAACAGCAGCAGCAGCAGCAGCAGTAGCAGCTGCTTCAGCAGTAGCAAATGCTTCAACATCAGTAGCCACACTTGTAGTAGCAGCAGCAGCTCTTGTAGTAGCAGCGACCTCAGCAACAGCCGCTGCCGACGTCAGCAGCCGTTCAGCTGACATCACTCTGATGTCATTACTGACATCATCAACCAAAAAAAGGGCAATCCTATAGATTCTAATCAAGATTGGTTGAACTCAACCTTTTCAGGCTGAGAACACCTCTGACGTCATTGTTGACGTCAGCAGCACAAAGAGAAAAAAAGCAAAAGAAAGGGGAAGGCGCCAAAAACATGCCAATGGGTCCTAGCGGGGAGGGGTTCTTCTCTGATGAGGGTGTGGACCTCGTCCCCCTTTCCTGCAGCAGCTGTAACAGCTATAAGAGCAGTAGTAGCAACCGCATCATTAGTAGCACCAGTAGCAGGAGCAACAGCAGAAACAACAGCAACAACAACAGAAGCAGCAGCACCAGCAGCTGCAGCTATAGCAACAATAGCAGCAGCAGTAGCAACAGCAGTAGCAGCAACAGTAGCAGCAGCACCAACAGCAGGAGCAACAGCAGGAGCAACAGCAGCAGCGTCACCCTGCACTCTTTGCCGTCAGTCTGTCTGCCTCGACAGATCCGCTTGCCGCTCTTGAGCAGCAGCTCACAGCTCTGACACCGCAGCTCGCGCCATTACAGCTGCCGCCACGCCCATTGCCGTAGCAGTCGCAGCAGCAGTAGCAACAGCAGCCTCCACCGCTGTAGCAGCAACTTCCCCCGCAGCAGCCACACCAATGTCAGCAAGCGCCGTTTGCTCCGCCAGGATATGCGAGCCCGGCCCTATCCTTTGCCACACAGTACCTGGTGTAGCAACACACCCTACGCCAACACTAGACGGTGACATCAGTCCTAGAACCCACTTTAGGTGCCGGCCGCAGGCCAAATGACTTCCAAACCCCACCTCCATCGCTTCAAGCTGGCGACCAGTCTCGGAGCTTGGAACTCAGCTTCCGGATCTGGGCACAGGGTGAAGGCCTATGGCCCTACTACGTTCTGCCCTTCGACTCCACCCAGGCCGACCAGGTCTACGATGCCGGTCGCGTTGTGCGTGCTCTCGTCCCCGTCTCCCCTCTAGCCTCACGCCTCGCCCTTGAGCCCTTCCTCGGCGACCTCACCACCGGAGCCCTCCCTGACCCAGCAGCGGCCTGGCACGTACTCACTCGCCCTCATCACCTGTCCAGCGATGCTCAGACCAGCCGTCTGCTCCAGGAGTTAAACTCCCTTCGCATGGGGGAGACCGAGACGGTCACCTCCTACTAGCAGCGTGCAGATGACCTAATTTGCCGCCTTAGAGACGCCGCGCCACCTTTCCTCTCTACGCTCCTGACCATGAAGCGCTGCACCACCGCCTCCTTCTCCGACGTCTTCGTCCACTACTCCCTCGACGTTCTCGAGGCCATGGCCGCCCAGGGTACTCTCATGCCCTGGGCGTACGAGCTCTTCCTCTGCATCGAGGAAGCTCGTCAGGAGTCCCACATCTATCGCACAGAGTCCCTCGCCTCCCCTGCCATCGCCGCCCCTGCCGTCGCCGCTCCTGCCGTGGCATCCGTGACCATTGCCGCCCTAGCAGCAGCAGCATCCTCCGGCGCCTCCTCCTCTACCAAGAAGAAGAAGAAGGAGAGGAAGGGCAAGGGCATTCAACATCAAACCAACGGATATGGCAGCACCAACCTCGTTTGCCATAACTGTGGCGAGTCTGGACACGGATGGTACACATGTCCAATTCCAACTAACGAGGCTCATGTCATCGCCACCATGCGTCGCGAGCGACAGCGTCGCCTTGCCACCAGCGCCGTAGCATGCGCTATTCCTGCCACATCAACGCCACTCGTGACGGCCCCACCTCAGCATCCTTCACAACTATTTGCACCCGCTGCCTCGTCACTAGCTTCCTCCTCTCCCTTCCCCGACTATGGCACTGGCACAACGCAGTCGGTATACTCCGTCGGATCCTCCGCCCGCGAGTGCCAGCTGGAGCAGTTCATCGCATTCCAGCTCAGACTTCCTCGCCCTCCTCCCCAGAAAAGTGTGAGTTGTGTCGTTGCAAGTTCCTCCCTGCCCTACATGACAGAGTCATTTTTGCGCACATGGCCTGTATTTCCGCCTGTCCCGTCCTGTGTTGCCCTCTCTTCTCCCGCTCCTCTTCGAGACGATGTTGCCTGGCTAAATGACTGGCACTCGCCGTTTGCACCTCCGTCCACTTCGTCAGCGTCGCTCGCCCACTACAATGTGACTGCCAGCGACCTGGCCTCTCCGGTCCAGGATCGGTCAGAGACCTGGATCATCGACTCCGGGGCCACGCATCACATGACGGCCTCGCACGAGGCCTTTTCTGTGCTTGGTCCCGTCACCGATGTCATGGGGGTTCGGACGGGATCTGGTCAGGTCTTGCCCGTTCGTGGTGTCGGCGTCACTCGTTTTTGTGGTCCTGCAGGTGACGTTTTCTTGACTGATGTTCTCTTTGTCCCTGGCCTTGAGCTCAGCCTCCTGTCTGTCACCTCCCTTGATCACATGAGCATGGAAGCTTTGCATTCACATGGCATGGGCACTGTGTCACTGCGTCCGTCCGGTCGTGTTGTCCTACATGCCACTGCCCGCAGCAACTTGTGGCGTGTACCACACCTGTTTGCTCCCACCTCTCTCTCCTCTTCGTCGACTGACACTGGCCACGTGTTCGTCACCAACCCATTGTCTCCATAGCACTCGCGTCTTCTGCATCGCTGCCTCTGTTACGTCCACTATGCCGTTATTGACAGCATGCTTTGCATACAACCAACCACAGGTCTTGACTCAGCCTCCTTTCCTCTGCCGTGCCCCAGTGAGTGCATCGATTACGCTTAGGGCAAGATGCACCACTCCACCTACCCCCTCTCTGCCTCTCGAGCGTCCGCCCGCTTGACCTCGTCCACTTTGACATCATGGGTCCTCTCCCGACAGAGTCTGTCGTCGAGCACGATCGTTACGTTGTGACCCTTATAGACGACTACTCTCGCTATCGCTAGGTTTTCTGCCTATGGTAGAAAAGCGACGTCGCGCCCACCATTCAGGATTGGCTTGTCCGCGCTAAACGCGAGTGTGGTCGCTCCCTCCGCCGCTTTCGCTCAGACTACGGGGGCGAGTTTTTGGGGGAGACCACTCTTTTCCTTGCCTCCCGTGGTGTCCATCATGAGACGTCGGCGCCGTACACGCCTGCCCACAACGGGGTCTTTGAGCGGTGGAACCGCACCATGGCCGACGCCGTCCGTAGCATGCGGGTCAAATCCAACGCCTCTGACGGCTTTTACTTCGAGGCCATGACCTACATGACATGGGTCCGGAACCAAATTCCCTATGGACCCATTCCTCGTCAGTCCACCCCATACCAGCATTGGTGTGGAGAACGCGCCGACTTGCGTTTAGCCCGTGTCTGGGACTGCGTCGCCATCGTCCGGTTGCGTGCCCCGCACCAGGGTGGCAAGCTCGACCCTCAAGGTCGCCCGTGCACCTTCCTCGGCGTCTCCAATTAGTCGAAAGCCTGGCGATTTTGGGATCCCACTTGCCGTTGCATTGTCAAGTCCCAGGATGCCCTCTTCTTTGAGGACCTGTTTCCCCGTGACCTCGTTCGCTCAGGCGCGTCGATGTTCCTCCCGTTGCGTGGGGGAGTGGTGAGTCCGTCCTCCGTCTTCCCGTGTCCGGGTGGTCCATCGCCTGCGTCCACGGACCCACTTTCACCGGCTGCCCCGTCCGTGTCCGCCAGCCCCTCACGACCGGCTTCCCCGTCTGTGGCCGCCAGCCCCTCAGGGCCGGCTTTCGCGTTTGTGGCCGCCAGCCCCTCAGGGTCGGCTTCCCCGTCGGTGGACGTCAGCCCCTCGGGGCCGGTTGCCCCGTCTAAGTCCGCCAGCCCCTCGGGGTCGGATGCCCTGCCCGTGTCCTCAAGCCCCTCAGGGCCGGCTGCCCCGTCCGTGTCCGTTAGCCGCTCAGGACCGGCTGCCACGTCCATGTCCGCCGGCCCCTTACGGCCGGCTGCCGTGTCCATGTCCACCAGCCCCTCGGGGCCAGCTGTCCCACTCGTGTCCGCTAGCCCCTGAGGGCCGGCTGCCCTGTCCGTGTCCGCCAGCCCCTCAGGGCCGGTTGTCCCATCTTTGTGTGCCGGCCCCTCCGAGCGAGCTGTCCCATTTGCGTCTGTCGGCCCCTCAGAGCAGGCTCCCCCGTCCATGTTGGCTCGCTACACACGCGGTCCAGGCGGGAGGCTCAGACCCAGGGACCAGATAGTTAGCACTCAGGCCACCTCCGCACGTCCTCTCACCCCACGACCCTCTCGGGGAGATGCAGATCCACTGCCTCGGAGACGTGGCTCCACTCCCACTGTCGTGAGTGGGGACCCCGGCACCAAGGCACTTGGTTTGGCCACACTGTCATTCATTGCGGACCTACATCCAGGGTCGGCTCTGGGATATACCTCGCTCCATCATGAACACCGGTATGCCGTTACGGTGGCACTCACGCAGTTGCGACTAGGGGCACAGAACGCGCATGCCCTCATTGTCCGCCCCACTGAGTGACCAGAGGACCCAACCACCCTACGCAAGGCTCGGGCGTCTCGCGAGGCTGCACACTGGGAAGCGACGTGCGCCAACGAGCTAGGTGCCATCCGGCAACATCACGTCTACGAGCTCATCAACCTTCCCCCGGGCCGCGAGCCATCGGCACCAAGTGGGTTCTCCGGCGGAAAAGGAAGCCAGAGGGGTCTCAAGACAAGTACAAAGCCCGTCTCACGGCCAAGGGGTTTGCTCAGATACCTGGGATCGAGTATGACCAGATCTTTGCACTGGTCGGTCGGTTCTCCACCAACCGGGCGTTGTTCAACCTGGTTGCAGAACATGGGTGGGAACTGCATCAGAAGGATGTGAGTAATGCTTTCCTGCATGGCTCACCGAAGGGCAAGGATCTCCACATGGTGTAGCCCCCAGGCTTCGACGACAGCTCTGGCAAGGTCTAGAAGCTGCGGAAGACCCTCTTTGGCTTGAAGCAGTCACCGCGCTGTTGGAACCAGGAGATCATTCGTACGCTTCTGAGCGGCAGCCTCCTTCGCAGCTCTGCCGATCCTGCGCTGTTCATTAGCCCGCGAAGTCAGATGCCCGTCGTCGTCTTGGTCTTTGTCGACGACCTGATCATTGCATCACCGGATGCGGCTGCCATCCAGCGGGTCAAGGACCTGCTGCACGGCGCCTACCAGATGAAAGACCTCGGGCTAGTGCTAGTCTTTCTGGGCATGGAGCTTGAGCATGATCAGTCCGCGGGCATACTGCATGTCCTTTAGGCTGCCTACGTTAGCACCCTGTCCGGACGCTTCTCTGAGGACTTGTCTGTCGTGCCGAGAGCATCCTCACCCATGTCGTTCGATGGTCAGGCGATGCTCAAAAGCTCTGATCCAACTGTGGTGGGGGAGCCAATAGACGTGACCGTGTATTTGCGCGTCATCGGGTCATTGATGTTCCTGGCGACGACGACGCGTTTAGACATCGCGTTCGCCGTCAACCTCCTAGCTCAGTTTTCTCAGGAACCGCATCACCTCCACTTTGAGGCTGCGATTCGAGTACTGTGCTATGTTGTCTCGACTCCACGATGAGGTCTCATGTTTTGCTGATAGCCGTCTGTTGTCGCGGTGGGCTACACCGACAGTGACTAGGCCGGTAGTCCTGATGGCAAGAGTCACACAGGCTGGATCTTTCTGGTTGGCGGCACAGTGGTGTCCTGGCGCAGTGGAAAGCATGGGTGCATTGCATGTAGCACCGCTGAGGCTGAGTACATAGCCCTTGCTTCAGGCGCATGTGAGAGCGTGTGGCTCCGTCTTTTGATGTCCGAGCTGCGTAAGCCCGTTGCGTCCATCACGTTACATTGTGACAATGAGAGTGCCATGGCCATCGCCGACAATGACGGTGTGCATCATACACGCACAAAGCACATCAATGTTGAGTATCATTATGTGCGTTTGTTGATGCATGACGGTAGCATCAACATTGTGTGGGTTGAGACAGCACGACAGTTGGCTGTTGTTGTTGTTGTTGTTGTTGTTGTTGTTGTTGTTGTTGTTGTTGTTGTTGTTGTTGTGGCACATTGTGTGGCTATTTTTCTAGCCGTTTCTGACCGCACGGCTGCGTTCGCAGCGTCGGTATTATGGCATGGTCCAGTTTTGAGGCAAAACGGATGACTCCCGGGTTTTGGGCTGTCGTCTGTCTGGCAGGCCTCACCGAGAAAACCTGCGAGCCTAAAGATAGAGCTATTTTCTGATTGGCTAGTGATATGAGTAACAAGCTCTACAGAGCTGGGGGGGAGCTAGCACTTGGAGGGGTGTCCCATTGTTGTTTATTCTTGATTACTAATCAGTCACTTCCAGTTTTCAGTTGCTTTCTGGCGCTAACTCTGACGCGCACATCTCTGAGTAACAAACCCAGAGCTCACAGACTTAGACTCTAGAGCATCAGACTGAGGGGGCAGCAGACTTAAGCAACGAGCATGGAAGCCCGCACGCTGCATCAACAACGCTGCTGCCTCAACCTGCTGCATAGATTCCAGCTCCCCCCCTTCTTCCCCAAGATGTCGACCCTCTTCCACACCTCTTGCCATGGTCAAGCAAAGGCGCTACTTGGGCATAGCAAGAATAGGTGGGCGGACGGGGCTAAATGCTTGTAGATGGGCAAATCAGGCCTTTTGATCTGATGAAAGGGTGGATGGGTTATTGTCTTGGAACAACTGTTGACAAAATAGCGGGGTATTGGCATTTTTGCCCTATGCATGTCCATAGGCATGGAAAATTGACACTAGTGTGCAAGGAGATGCTCAACATTCCATGCACACCACACTTGCAGCCACCCTCAGGCGTGGGACGAAGCCTGAAAAAGTTAACGGCAACCATGAATTTCTTGCGCGCTTTTACCTTGGTCAAAAAGTGAGCCTGTTGCATGTATGTGCCGACCCACATGACGAAGATCACGTGTCGCTCCACAAAGTTAAGCACAAAGTGATGCTCAATAGCAATGTGATTCGTGCGTACATGAAAGACATCAAGGTTGTTCTGCGATGGCAAGAGTACTCGGCTTCTCGCAGCGGAGTACGATGGATGGCGGAGAATGACACAATTAACGAAAGAGGCGTTGTAGCCATAGCACCTCAGGAACCCCAATCCCTCGTGGAACATATTGAGCCACTAATGAGATACGAGTAATGCAGCTAGCTCGAAGCACCACATCTATATGAACAGGCAGCGAGGATAGCCCCAAGTACGACGAGATGCTGGGTAGCTCCACCACCTCCCCCTGTTGGTTTGTGTTGGCTTCCACCTGTCACGAGCGACGACCATGGTGATTACCAGTATACACCGCACTGGTGATGTAGAGCAGTAGTACTGGAGAGCACGCCGATATGACCCCTAATGCGGACGTAACTGGCGCCGGAGCACCGACGAGTGCTGGCTCCATCCACTAGCAGCTGCCAGAGAGCTACCACGCCATCCTGGGTGCTTGTCCGGTTGCTTTTCGTTTTTTTTTTTTTTTCCGCAGTCGCTAGAGTTTTCTTGGTGGACTGGCTCTTTAGCCCGATCTGCATGTTTTGCATTGTTTGTCTACCGATCGATGCCGGACTTGTGCGTGTGACCAGTCATAGCGTCCAACTCAAGATTTTGCACCTCTAGGTTCAGATGGTGTTGCGTTTGGNCTGGGTGCTTGTCCGGTTGCTTTTCGTTTTTTTTTTTTTTTCCGCAGTCGCTAGAGTTTTCTTGGTGGACTGGCTCTTTAGCCCGATCTGCATGTTTTGCATTGTTTGTCTACCGATCGATGCCGGACTTGTGCGTGTGACCAGTCATAGCGTCCAACTCAAGATTTTGCACCTCTAGGTTCAGATGGTGTTGCGTTTGGATACCTGTGAGCGGAGTTACGGCCAAAATAGTGGTTTTGGGCCGGTTTTAGGACAAACTGACACTATCGTATGCGTCACCAGCCGTGCGCCCTAACAGCCATTTACATAGTGTTCCTGGCAGTTGTTATCTCTCTATGCAGAAGAGACGCAGCAGCAACAACAATAGTGAGTGGCTATTGTGGCAGCCACCCAAGCAGCATCAGTAGATTATGGAGGGACCCACCACGACTACGTTGCAGCGGAGCGGTGGAGGCAGCAGAGACAACGGCGGCAGCTGCAAGCAACTACAGCCGTAGTAGCAGCGGTGGTGGGAAGCACCTGGAGCGGGAGCTGTTACGGGCAACAACCACATCAAGCAGCAAGAACAACACTGGGTGGTAGCAGATGTCATGTTTGGCTAGTGCCCTGTACACAAAAAAAAGAAAACGGGAGGGAGGGAGGAGAGACAATTGCAACAGCAGCTTGCGGCAGCGGCTGCGAGCAGTGGCAGTGCACAGCGGCGGCGGCATCAGCTGTAGCGAGTAGCAAGAGCAGGTGCGATAGAAGTAGCAAGCAGTAGTATCGGCGGCGAGCAGCCGCAGTAGCAGTGGTCGCGGCGTGCAACATCCGCAGCTACAGCATTGGCAGCAGGCAGCTGCACCAGTAGTAGTGGGCAGCTGCACCAGCAACAGCGGCGTGCAGCAGCCACAGTAGCAGCAGCGGTGGCGAGCAACTACAGCAGCAGCGGCGAGCAACAGCCAGAACAGCATTTGAAGCGGCGCTTTGCCGCGTGCACAGTAGGAGTGGCAGATAAGCACGCGTAGGAGTAGGGACAGCAGCTTTGGGAGCAGTTGTAGCTGGCCCCATCGCCGTTGCATCAATAGGAAGCTGACATGTAGCTTCTTGATGCGATGACCCTTCATGACAGTGGGAGGGGGGGGTCAAGGAGCTCGCCGAGTGAGCTCTCTCGATAAGCGAGCTCATCGAGTGAGCTCGCTCGACGAGCGAGCTCCTCGAGTAAGCTTGTTGGTTTTTTTTGCGTCTCTCATTGTACTCTGTTGTATCCTCCCGGCTTGTGTACATTGACGTGCAGATAATTGACGGCGAGACTTGACATCGCTGGAGTGTCGTCCGGTGGAGCCGACGCACGCTGAGGCCGACTCACAGCTTGATGGAGTCTCCTCCCTACGTCAACGTGCTCAGCTCCATCGGTAGGCCTCCTTGGCGGTCGAGCCACCGGCGGTCACTGCCTCTGCAGAGGCAGCCTGCGTGCTTGTGGTGCTAGATCTGACTGTGCTGTTGTGTCTACAGCGTCATGCTCTGCGTAGGGTCCATATTTCACATTGCGGGGCACTGTTTGGCACATTGGACTAGCGTAGGCACTGCCTGGATTCGGGCAGTCATAACTCTTTGCTACTGTTTTTCTAGCTGTTTCTGACCGTACGGCTATGTTTGCAGCGTTTGCATTATGGTATGGTCCAGTTCTCAGGCAAAACGGATGACTCCCGGGTTTTGGGCTGTCGGCCGTCTGGCAGGCCTCACCGAGAAAACCTGCCAGCCTAAAAATAGAGCTATTTTCTGATTGGCTGGTGATATGAGTAACAAGCTCTACAGAGCTGGGGGGGAGCAAGAACTTGGAGGGGTCTCCCATTGTTTTTCATTCTTGATTGCTAATCAGTTACTTCCAGTTTTCAGCTGCTTTTTGCCGCTTACACTGGCACGCGCATCTCTGAGCAACAAACCCAGAGCTCACTGATTTAGACTTTAGAGCAGCCGATTGAGGGGGTAGGAGACTTAAGCAATGAGCGTGGAAGCCCGCACGCTGGATCAACAATGGTGCTTCCTCAACCTGCTACATAGATTCTAGCTTGGTATTAGAGCCGGAGCGTAGCAGCAGCAGCTGAAGACTGGCGTATAGGTGCCAAACAATATAGGCAGACCCCCATACGCGCCATTGCAGGGGAACTACTGCCGGATTTTTCCGGCAGCATACCTCCCATGCTTGACGCGAGGAGGTGAGTGGCAGGCCACGTCTGACATCAACGGACGACGACGCATGTCACCAAGATGCAGTGAATGGCACTAGAAAAGAGCAGCAGCAGCCTGTAGTAGCAGCAGCGGCAGGCAATTACAGCGAGTAGTGGTAGCAGCAGCAAGCAGTAGCTGCGTGTAACAGGAGCAGCTGTCGGTAGCACCAGCTTGCAGTAGCTTGCAGCTGCAATAGACCGCAGCGGCAAGCAAGAGCGGCGGCAAGGAGCAGCAACAACAACAGCCAGCTACAACAACAGCAGCAGCGAGCTGCTACTGCCTGCTGCCCGCAGCTCATCGCAAGCAACGAGGTGCAAGTAGCAAGCTCGCTGCTCACTACGAGCAGCGAGCTGATGGAAGCGAGCAGCGGGCTGCTGGCAGCAAGCGGCGAGTCTGCTGCTTGCTGCCTGCTGCCCACAGCGAGTAGCGAGCTCGCTAAGCAGAATTAGGAAAAAAGAAAAAAAACAGAAGAAAAATCCCCACCCCATCAACAACTGCCTTAGTTGCGGCAGCAACCACAGTAGCTAGCAGCAGTAGCAGCAGCTACAACGGCATCAGCAATAGTAGCAGTAGCAGCAGCTATAGTAGCAGCAACAGCAACACCAGTAGTAGCTTCAGTAGTAGCTGCATCAACAGTAGTAGCAATAGCAGCAGCACCAACAGTGGCAACTGTTGCTTCAATAGCAGCAGCTGCATCTACAACAGCAACAGTAGAAGCTGCAGCAGCCTAGCCTCAGGAATAGCCGCTACTGACGTCAGTAGCCGTTCAGCTGATGTCACCACTAAAGTCACTACTGACGTCATCAATCGAAAATCCAACCTTTTTAGGATGACAACACCGCTGACATCAATGCTGACGTCAACAGCACAAAGAGAAGAAAAAGGAGGCACCTAAAAACATGCCCACTAGTCGTAGCGGGGAGGGGTCCTCCTCTGATGGGTGGGGGACCTCGTCCCCCTTTCTTGGAGTAGTTGCAACACCTGTAGCAGCAGCAATAGCAACCATAGCAGCAACATCAGCAACAACAGCAGCAACAGCAGCAGCAGCAACAACAGCGTCACCCTGCACAATCTGTCGTCAGTTCTTCTTCCTCGACCGATCCGCTCGCCGCTCTTCAGCAGTAGCTCGGAGCTCTGACACAGCAGCTCACGGCACTATTGCTGCCGCCACCCCCATTGCCGCAGTAGTCGTAGTAGCAGCCGCCACCACTGCAGCAGTATCCGCCACCACTGCATCAGTAGCCTCCCCCGCAACAGCCACACCAACGTCAGCAAGCATCCTTTGCTCTGCCACGATACGCGAGCCCGACCCTATTCTTTTCCACATTGTACGTGGCACAACAACACACCCTACGCCAACACTAGATGGTGACAACAATCATACGCCCTACTTTGGGTGCCGGCTGCAGGCCAAATCCCACTGCCATCGCTTCAGGCTGGCGACCAGTTCCGGAGCTGGGAACTCAGCTTGCGGATCTGGGCACAGGTTGAGGGCCTATGGCCCTACTACGTTCTGCCCTTTGACTCCAATCAGGCCGACCAGGTCTACCATGCCGGTCGCACCGTGCGTGCTCTTGTCCCTGTCGCCCCTCCAGCCTCACGCCTCGCCCTCGAGCCGTTCCTCGGCGACCTCACCACCGGAGCCTTCCTTGACCCAGCAGCGGCCTGGCACGTACTCACGCGCCCTCATCGCCTGCCAGCGACGCTGAGACCAGCCGTTTGCTCCGGGAGTTCAACTCCCTTTCCATGGGGGAGACCGAGACAGTCACCTCCTACCGGAAGCGTGCAGTGGACCTACTCCACCGCCTCAGAGACACCGCGCCATCTCCCCTCTCTGCGCTCCTGACCATCAAGAGCGGTACCACTGTCTCCCTCTTCGCCGTCTTTGTCCACTACTCCCAGGATGTTCTTGAGGCAATGGCCGCCGAGGGTACTCTCGTGCCCTGGGCGTAAGAGTTCTTCCTCCGCATCGAGGAAGCTTGTCAAGAGTCACACATCCATCGCACAGAGTCCCTCGCCTCCCTTGCCGTCGCCGTTCCTGCCGTCGCGTCAGTGACCATCACCGCCCTAGCAGCAGCAGCATCCTCCGGTGCCTCCTCCTCTACCAAGAAGAAGAAGAAGGGCAAGAAGTGTCAACCGGCCTGAGACAAACGAACTAGAAAAGAGGGTTGACACAATAGCACCTGCCGTCCGCTCCTAGCATTTCAGCCAGGAGAAGATATCACCCTCAGGCTCACGGTTCCACACTGAGCAGTTCCTAGGCAATCACTTGCTAGCACCTATGTCTACTTAACACTTGGTCACTTTCGCAGGAGGTGCTAGTCAAAGACTAACTCCTGGGGCTTAGACCAACCATTGTCTTCTTTGTACTATTCCTTAGTTGGACAACTCTATGAGGAGCATCTTAGGCCAGATTGTGTAACTAGAATGAGGAATGAGCCTGGTACATTTAGTCCTAGGCCTGGCTTCTAAGGTGTGTGGGTAGTGGCACTTTTGGGGTGGTCACTCCACACCACCTCACCAGTCCGTCAATTGGCGCATCCACTGACCGCCAAGTGGCGCAATATCCTCATGCATGGAGAAATGTCTATGAAACTCCCCTTGTGCTGGAAGGTCAAAAACCGCCTGCGCACATCAAGGCTTGATCGCAGGACCTGTTGTCCCTAAGTCTAACATGCTATCCGTTGCGCTACACTTATGGTGTCTCACTTGTACTTGCACCACGAACAAGGTTTGGAGGACTTACTCCAAGGAAGCAGTGCATGCCCAACCTGTCCATCAAGCCATTGCAGTGGCCATGGGGCATAGAAGAACAACAATCTCTCCCTTGCACCTTAGGCCACCTGTCGTGGTAGTTTTCTTCGGCATGAACCTGTAGCTCTAGGTTGTGTTTGTGCATGTCAATCTTCTTGGTCTTTAGTTCTCATCTCTTGCATCCACCATGCCGACTCCTCGAGCACCTACAACATGCAAGTCGCTGTCTAGCGGCTTTGTCAAGAAGTCCGCAAGCATTTTCTTGGTTGTGACGTGCTCCTGTTCCACGACACCCTTGGTGACAAGGTCACGTGAGTAGTGGTACCGAATATCGATGTACTTTGTACGCCGGGAGATCATGTCGTCCTCTGCCATAGCGATGGCACTTTGGTTGTCAATGCGGATGATGGTTGCTTCCTCTTGAGGTGCCTTGATCTCATGAAGCAATCTGCAAAGCTATTGTGTTTCCTTGCACACTTCGGAGAGTGCAATGTACTCCACCTCAACAGTAGAAAGCGAGACGCAGTCCTGCTTCCTGCTTGCCCACAAGACCGCACCACCATTGAGAAGACAGACAAACCCTGAGGTGGACTTCCTGTCATCAATCTGTCTTCCCCAGTTGGCGTCAGTGTAGCATGTCAGTCGCAGCAAGTCTGATCCTTTTAGACCTCCAAACCGAAGTCCGACATGCTGAGTCTTTTTGAGGTAGCGAAAAATCCGCTTCACGACTTGCCAATGTTCTGGCCTAGGGTTGGCCACAAACCTGCTCACCTGACCCACTGCATAAGCAATACTAGGTCGCGTTCCCACCATCGCATACATGAGGCTCCCAACGGCGGACTGGTGTGGAATGTTTTGCATCTCCCGCCGGTCTGCCTCGTTGCTTGGTGGCATGGAGGAGGAGAGCTTGCAGCCGGAGGGCATGGGGGTGCTGACGGGCTTGCAGTCCTCCATGTTATAGCGCTTCAAGACGTCCATGATGTACTTGGTCTGGTTGAGCTTGATGGTGCCTGCTTTGCAGTTGCGGTGAACAGCAATCCTAAGGTAGTACTCGAGAGGTCCCATGTCCTTCAACTTAAATCTACTGTCCAGATTTTTCTTGAGGTCCGTGAGGGCCTCCTGCAAGGAAGAACACATGATAAGATCATCCACGTACAACGCCACAAGTAGCAAGCCACGTTCGTCCTCCCGCACATAGACGCTGGGGTCATTCTTGCAATGTGCGAAGGAGATCTCAGCCATGAAGCTGTCCATCTCCTTGTACCAGATCCGTGGGGCCTGTTTCAGCCCGTACAACNGGTCCCATGTCCTTCATCTTAAATCTGCTGGCCAGATTTTTCTTGAGGTCCGTGAGGGCCTCCTGCGAGGAAGAACACATGATAAGATCATCCACGTACAACGCCACAAGTAGCAAGCCACGTTCGTCCTCCCGCACATAGACGCTGGGGTCATTCTTGCAATGTGCGAAGGAGATCTCAGCCATGAAGCTGTCCATCTCCTTGTACCAGATCCGTGGGGCCTGTTTCAGCCCGTACAACACCTTCACCAGCTTGCACACCTTACCCCCGGGTGCTTTGACACCTTCCGGTACCTCCATTAGCACCTCCTTGTCGAGCTTCCCATAAAGGAAGGCTGTCATCACATCCATCTGGTGGATCTCAAGGTCTTTGGCGGCAGCGACAGCAAGCAGGGACCTGATGGAGACAAACGTGACAACCGGTGCGAAGGTCTCATCGTACTCAGACCGTGCGCTCTGTTAGAATTCTTTCGCCACGACCCTTGCCTTGTACTTGTCGATGCTATCATCTTGCTTCCGCTTCAACCTGAGCACCCACTTTGAGCCCACCACGTGAGTGTTAGTGGGTCTATCCACCAGCACCCATGTGCCATTTTTTTCGATGGATGCGAGTTCACTGCCCACCGCCTCCTTCCACTTGGCCGCATCGGGCCTTGCCAGCGCCTCAGCCACAGTGAGCGGCTCTCCCTGAGCCAAACAGGACCAGCTCAGTCCAGTCCAGCTTCCAGTGTCAGCGTCCTACTTGGGAGTTTGTTTTCTTTGTCGTGTGCTCCGACGTTGCATTGCTGGTGGATCTTTGCAATGCTGTTGCTCCTGTGCTGTTGGCTGCCCTGGAGTTCAGCTTTCCTCTTTTGAAGAGCCACTGGCCTCCGAGCTGGTCTCAGAGGCCTCGGACGTCTCCGACTCTGTGTCTGAGCTGGCTGCTGCGTCAGCCTGCGCAGCCGCTCCCCCTGCCACGCCACTCTTCTTCACGGCCTGCCGCACTGGCACCACTTGCCAGTTTTCAGGAGCTTGATCTCCTGACTCTTGCAGCACCAACCACTCTCCCTGTTTTGGAGCTTCCGTGGGATCAAGCATCTCTTCCTTGTCTGGTTTCCTTTCGTCAAAGGTTACGTCCCGGCTGGTGATGAGTCTTCTTCCTGCCAGGTCCCACAAGTGGTACGTCTTGTGGGCCGACTCATAGCCTACCATAACGCACTTTCGCGCTCTTGCATCCAGCTTACCGGCACCCTCACACGCCTGGACCTTTGCCCATGCGGTGCAGCCGAAGACTTTCAGCTGTGATGCATCGGGCTTCTTCCCTGACCAAACTTCTTGTGGCGTCATCTGTTGCTTGCCCTTTTTCTTTCCACGCCTGCCCAGGGCAGCCGCAGGAGTCAGGTTGACGAGATAGCAGGTGTTCTTGCCGCTTCCACCCAGAACCGCGGTGGAAGCTTCGCATCAAAGAACATGCTACGTACCATGCCAAGGATGGTCTGATTCATCCGTTCGGCAACACCATTGCTCTGCGGTGTGTAAGGCGTTGTGGGCTGGTGGTTGATCCCATGTTGCCGCAACCAGCCCTTGCATGCCTCATACTCTCCGCCATTGTCACTCCGCATTACTTTGACTTTCTTTCCAGGATGTAGCTCCACCATGGCGACAAAATCCTGCAACTTTTCTCTGACCTCTCCCTTTGTTTTGAGGAAGAAGATCCACGCTTTGCGGCTGTGGTCGTCGATGAAGGTCTGGAAATACTTACTACCACCATTTGATGCCGTGCGAATCAGGTCAAGGGCTAATTCTACGCGGCAACCGTTGCGCTCAAAGCGCGTTTGCTTGGTCTTGCCTTGGAGGCAAGGTTCACACAGGCTGCTACACCCAACCGTATCCTTCTTGTAACCATCCATGCCGCGGACCAGCTGTTGTTGCTGGATGACTTGGAGCGTGCTGTTTGCAACATGCCTAAAGCGTCTATGCCACAGATTGGCGTCTTCGTCTTTTGCGACAGAGGATGCCTTTTCAGTTTTTGTTGGTGTGCTCTCTTGCGGTGGTGCCGAGACCACTGCCTCCGCTGCACCCGCACGACCCTCGTCTTCCAAGCTCTTTGTTGCCGTTGTTTGCAATACGTAGAGCTTGTCAACCCGTGGAACCTGTGCCACGAGATCGTTGTTGTCATTGAGGACCTTGATGTCCTCGATCCTGGCGATGACCGCCTTCTTCTATGCGAACACCGCCGTCATGTCGTTGTCTCTTGTTTTTGACACGGACATGAGGTTTGCCGCAAACGAGGGCATGTAGACCACGTCACATAGCCGAAAATCCTTCTCCACACCATCGAGGCTGATGCTCACCAGCTTGTGTCCTACGCCCTTTGCGTTCACAACGCTACCGTTCGCGCATCTGAACCGCTGCTCGGTGGGGCCAATTGAGACAAATCCAGCCTGGTCGTTGCTGGAGTGATGATCGGTGCTGGAGTCGAGCCCGAAAGCTCTTGGCCTGAGCAGCACCGCTCCTTTTGCCGGAGGCATGCTCTGTGCCATCATGTTGGTGGCTTCTTTGCCACCCTTTTTGCTGCCTTTGTTCCCACTGCTTCCGCCGTCTTCCTTCTTTGGCGACCTGCACTCTCTTGCCCAGTGCCCAGGTTTGCCACAGTTGCGTCAGTTGCCCTGTCGCTTGGGAGCCTTGCCGCCATTGTTGCCTCCGCCGCCACCGCTTCTGCTTGCACCTTTCTGACCCGAGGCTGACCCTTTGCTCCCGTGGCCACCGTAGCGAGTGGCATAGGCTGAGAAGTTAGCCTCACTTTTGCTGTGGCGCATGGCCTTGTTTCGCACGTACTCGGACACTGCCGTGTACGTGAGGTCATCCTCCTTCCAACCGCCCATGACGGTGATCATTGGGCTCCAGCTCTCCGGTAGCACCATGAGGAGGATCATGGCTTGCATGTTTTTGTCAAGGTCCCAGTTTATCTGGTGAGCCTTGCCAAGGAGTCCTTCAAACTCCTGTAGGAAATCAGGGATTGATTTGCCCTCATTCACCCGCATGCTGATCAGCCATTGTAGGATGAAAAATCTGTTCGCGAGGGAGGTGGATCGGTACACGCGCTTGAGCTTGTCGTAAGCTTCGGAAGCCAGCGTGTACCCGGCAATGATGGGAACATACTTCTTAGCAGTTGCATTGCTGAGGAATGACATAAAAATATCATTCCGTTCCATCCATGTCTCGTGCTCCGGTGAGCCCACCGCAGGAACCTGCTCCTCTCCCTTCAAAAGCTTGATGAGGCCGCGCACTTTCATTGCCAGCTCGAACTGCCATCTCCAAAGGGGGAAGTCAGTCCCCTAAAAATGGGGATTCCTCCCAAGGATCCAAGACCTTGCGGCAGTAACGTAGCACTCACATTTGCTCCAGTGGTGTGCCATGTGGTAGCCACTGTTGAGTTTGAGGACTGCCCTACGGCAGCCCCCACTCCTCCCGATGGGTCAACCATTTTTGTTTCCCTTGTCTGCTTCCCACGTCTCTACTGCGTTGAGGCTGATGTAGGCTGATGTTAGCTGATGTCTGCTACCGGTTTTAGGCTGTAGATCTGTTGCTTACCCCTCCAGCCGATGTTCACCCGCAGACAGAGAATATATCTACACCAACACACTCAGGGTCTTGCCACCAAGGGCAGAGCTTGTCCTGGTTGGGACACAAGGGTCGTGCCTCCAAGGGTAGAGCTTGTCCTTGGTCCCTGTGTGCTGAGTGCAAACCAAGCCGTTGGAGCTAATGATGCTGATGGAGCTGATGGATCTGATGGAGCTGATGGAGCCGGCATGTGCACCTGGAGAGAGTGTACCAGAGTTGAGAAAAGCGTGCCTTACAACTGGTCAGTGTGGGCCCATAACCCTTTGTCAACCGGCCTGAGGCAAACAGAGTAGAAAACAGTGCCAACACAATAGCACCTGTCGTCCGCTCCTAGCATTTCAGCTAGGAGAAGACATCACCCTCAGGATCACGGTTCCACATTGAACAGTTCCTAGGCAATCACTTGCTAGCAACTGTGTCCACTTAACACTTGGTCACTTTCGCGGGAGGTGCTAGTCAAAGACTAACTCCTTGGGCTTAGACCAACCAGTGTCTTCTTTATACTGTTCCTTAGTTGGACAACTCTGTGAGGAGCATCTAAGGCCAGATTGTGTAATTAGCATGAGGAATGAGCCTGGTACATATAGTCCTAGGCCTGGCTTCTAAGGTGTATGGGTAGTGGCACTTTTGGGGTGGTCACTCCACACCACCTCACCAGTCCGTCAATTGGCGCATCCACTGACCGCCAAGTGGCGCACTCTCCTCATGCATGGAGAAATGTCTAAGAAACTTCCCCTGTGCTGGAAGGTCAAAAACCTCCTGCGCACATCAAGGCTCGATCGCAGGACCTGTTACCCCTAAGTCCAACATGCTACCCATTGCGCTACACTTCTGGTGTCTTGCTTGGACTTGCACCACGAACAAGGTTTGGGGGAATTACTCCAAGGGAGCAGTGCATGCCCAACCTGTCCGTCAAGCCATTGTAGTGGCCATGGGGCATATAAGAACAACAAGAAGGGCAAGGGCACTTAGCAGCAGACCAGCGGATCTGGCATCGCCAACCTCGTTTGCCATAACTGTGGCCAGTCTGGATACGGATGGTACACGTGTCTGCTTCCGACTGATGAGGCTCATGTCATCACCACCATGCGTCGCCAGCGCGAGCGCCGCCTTTCCACCAGCGTCGTAGCCGCCGCTGTTCCTGTCAAATCAATGCCACTCGTGACGGCCCCACCTCAGCGTCCTTCACAGCTGTTCGCACCTGCTGCTGCATCACTGGCTTCCTCCTCTCCCTTCCCCGACTCTGGCACCATCACACCGAAGTCAGTATACTCCGTCGGACCCTCCGCCCGCGAGCACCAGCTGGAGCAGTTTATCGCCTTCCAGCTCGGACTTCCTCGCCCTCCTCTCCAGGGAAGTACGAGTTGCGTCGTTGCCAGTTCCTCCCCGCCCTGCATGACAGAGTCGTTGCTGCGCACATGGCCTGTATTTCGGCCTGTCCCGTCCTGTAGCCCTCTCTTCTCCTGCTCCTCTTCAAGACAATTTGCCTGGCTAGATGACTGGCACTCGCGGGTTGCACATCCATCCACTTTGTCAGCGTCGCTCACCCACTGCAATCTGACTGTCAGCGACCTGGCCTCTCTAGTCCAGGATCCGTCAGAGACCTGGATCATCGACTTCGGGGTCACGCATCACATGACTGCCTCACGCAAGGCCTTCAGTGTGCTTGGTCCCATCACCGATGTCACCAGGGTTCGGACAGGATCTGGTCAGGTCTTGCCCGTTCGTGGTGTCGGCGTCGTTTGTTTCCGTGGTCCTGCGGGTGACATCTTCTTGACTGATGTTCTCTTTGTCCCTGGCCTTGAGCTCAGCCTCCTGTCTGTCACCTCCATTGATCGCATGAGCATGGAAGTTTTGCATTCACGTGGCGTGGGCACTGTGTCGCTGCGTCTGTTCGGTCGTGTCGTCTTGCATGCCACCGCCCGCGTCAACTTGTGGCATGTACAGCGCCGATCTGCTCCCACCTCTGTCTCTTCTTCTTTGACTGACACTGGCCACGTGTTTGTCACTAGCACATTGTCTCCATAGCATACGCGTCTCCTGCATCGCTGCCTGTATCACGCCCACTCTGCCGCTATTGACAACATGCTTCACACAAAGCCAGCCACGGGTCTTGACTCAGCCTCCTTTCCTCTGCCGTGCCACACTGAGTGCATCGATTGCGCTCAGGGCAAGATGCACCACTCCACCTACCCCCTCTCTGCCTCTCGAGCATTCACCCCGTTTGACCTCGTCCACTCTGATGTCATGGGTCCTCTGTGGACGGAGTCTGTCGGCGAGCACGGTCGTTACGTTCTGACGCTTACGCACAACTACTCTTGGTATCGCTGGGTTTTTTGCCTTCGGTAGAAAAGCAACGTCGCGCCCACCATTTGGGATTGGCTTGTCCGCACTGAGCGCGAGTGTGGTCATTTCCTCTGCCGCTTCTGCTCAGATCGTGGGGGTGAGTTTTTGGGGGAGACCACTCTTTTCCTTGCCTCCCGTGGTGTCCATCATGAGACGTCGGCGCCTTAAATGCCCCAGAACGGGGTCTCTGAGCGGTGGAACTGTACCATGGCCGACGCCGTCCGTACCATGTGGGTCAAATCCGACGCCTCTGACGGCTTCTACTTCGAGGCCATGACCTACATGACATGGGTCTGGAACCGGATTCCCCATGGACCCATTCCTCGTCAGTCCACCCCATACCAACATTGGTGTGGAAAACGCACCGACTTGCGTCTAGCCAGTGTCTAGGGCTGTGTCGCCATCGTCTGGTTGCCTTCCCCGCACCAGGGTGGCAAGCTGGAACCTCGCTGTCGCCCGTGCACCTTCCTGGGCGTCTCCCGTCAGTCGAATGCCTGGCAATTTTAGGATCCCGCTCGCCGCTGCATTGTCGTGTCCGAGGATGTCCACTTCTTTAAGGATATGTTTCCCGGTGACCTCGTTCACTTAGGGGCGTCGATGTTCCTCCCGTCGCGTGGGGGAGTGGTGAGTCCGTCCTCCGTCTTCCCATGTCTGTGTGGTTTGCCTGCATCCACGGATCCACTTCCGCCGGCCGCCCCGTCCGTGTCCGCCAGCCCCTCAGGGCCGGCTTTCACGTCTGTGGTTGCCAGCCCCTCAGGGTCGGCTTCCCCGTCTGTGGCTGCCAACCCCTCAAGGCCAGCTTCCCCGTCTGTGGACGTCAGCCCCTCAAGGCCGGCTACCCCGTCTGTGTGTGCCAGCCCCTCGGGGCAGTCTGCCCCATCCGTGTCTGTCAGCCCCTCAGGGCCGGCTGCCTCGTCTGTGTTTGCTAGCCCCTCAGGGCCGGCTGCCCCGCCCGTGTCTGCCAGCCCCTCTGGACCGGCTGTCCTGTCTGTGTCCGCCAGCCCTTCAGGGTCGGCTGCCTCGTCCGTGTCCACCAGCCCCTCACGGCCGGCTGCCCCGTCCGTGTCCGCCAGCCCCTCAGGGCCGGCTGCCCCATCTGTGTCTACCGGCCCCTTCGGGCCAGCCGCCCCATCTGCGTCTGTCGGCCCCTCAGAGCAGGCTCCCCCGTCCATGTTGGCTGGCTACACATGCGGTCCAAGCAGGATCCTCAGACCCACGGTCCCGACAGTTAGCACTCAGGCCACCACTGCACGTCCTCTCACCCCACGACCACCTAGGGGAGATGCAGATCCACTGCCTTGGAGACGTGGCTCCACTCCCACGGTCGTGAGTGGGGGCCCCTGCACCACGACACTCGGTTTGGCCACACTGTCAATCATTGTGGACCTACATCCAGGGTTGGCTCTGGGCTATGCCCTGCTCCATCAGGAACACCGGTATGGCGTTACGTCCGCACTCACACAGATGCCACCAGGGGCATGGAACGCGCATGCCCTCACTGTCCGCCCCACTGAGCGACCAGAGGACCCAGCCACCCTGCGCGAGGCTCGGGCATCACCAGAGGCCACACACTGGGAAGTGGCGTACGCTGACGAGCTAGCTGTCATCCAACAACATCACGTCTATGAGCTTGTCGACCTTCCCCCTGGCCGCAAGGCCATCGGCACCAAGTGGGTTCTCCGGCGGAAGTGGAAGCCAGACGGGTCTCTGGACAAGTAGAAAACTGTCTCATGGCCAAGGGTCTTGCTCACATACCTGGGATCGACTATGACCAGATCTTTGCACCGGTTGGTTGGTTCTCCACCAGCCGGGCGTTGTTCAGTCTGGTTGCACAGCATGGGTGGAAACTGTATCAGATGGATGTGAGCAACACCTTCCTCCATGGCTCACTGGAGGGCGAGGAGCTCTACATGTGCAGCCTCCAAGCTTTGACGACGGCTCTGGCAAGGTCTGGAAGTTGCGGAAATCCCTCTATGGCTTGAAGTAGTCACTGCGCTATTCGAACCAGGAGATCAGTCGTACGCTTTTGAGCGGCGGCCTCCTTCGCAGCTCTGCCGATCCCACGGTGTTCATTAGCACACAAGATCAGATGCTCGTCCCCGTCTTGGTCTATGTCGACGACCAGCTCATTGCATCACCGGATGTGGCTGCCATCCAGTGGGTGAAGGAACCGCTACACGCTCCCTACCAGATGAAGGACCTCGGGCCAGAGCGAGTCTTTCTAGACATGGAGCTTGAGCATGATCGCTCCGCGGGCATACTACGTGTCCATAAGGCTGCCTACGTCTGCACCCTGTCCGGACGCTTCTCTGAGGACTTGTCCCTCTTACCGAGAGCATCCTCACCCATGTCGCCCGATGGTCAGGCGATGCTCAAGAGCTCTGATTCAGCTGTGGTGGGGGAGCCAGTAGACGTGACCGCGTACTTGCGTGTCATCGGGTCACTGATGTTCCTAGCAATGACGACGCGTCCCGACATCACGTTCGTCGTCAACCTCCTGGCTTAGTTCTCTCACAAACCGCATCACCTCCACTTTGAGGCCGCAATCCGAGTATTGTGCTATGTCATCTCGACTCGACGGCGACGTCTCATGTTCCATCGATAGCCGTTTGTTGTCGCGTTAGGGTACACCGACAGTTACTGGGCCGACAATCCAAGCGGTAAGAGCCGCACAGGCTGGATCTTTCTGGTTGGGGGCACAACGGTGTCCTGGCAAAGTGGCAAGCAGGGGTACATTGCACACAGCACCGCTGAAGCTGAGTACATAGCCCTTGGTTCAGACACATGTGAGAGCGTGTGGCTGCGTCTTTTGATGTCCAAGCTGCGTCAGCCCGTCGCGTCCATCACGTTGCATTATGCCAATGAGAGTGCCATGGCCATCACCGACAACGACGACGTGCATCATACATGCACAAAGCACATCAATGTTGAGTATCACTATGTGCGTTCGTTGTTGCGTGACGGCAGCATCAACATTGTGTGGGTTGAGACAGCACGACAGTTGGCTGACTTCTAGACCAAGGCACTGAAGCGCGACTCGTTCAAGAAGGCTGTGAGTTCAGTCGGCTTGGTCTGTGAGTTGCACCCTTTGTCCTCGCTTCCGTATCCATGTGCCCTGGGGGATTTTGTCCGTCGCATGTGATGTTGCCCGCCCATGTGATGTTGCCCGTCCATGTGCACTGCGCCTGTGAGTCATGGGAGAGTGTTGGTTTTTTTTTGCGTCTCTCATTGTACTCCGTTGTGTCCTCCTGGCTTGTGTACATTGGCATGCAGATGACTCACGGCGAGACTTGACGCCACTGGAGTGTCGTCCGGTGGAGCCGACGCACGCTGAGGCCTACTGTCCTTTCGCTGGAGCCTCCTCCCTACGTCAATGTGCTTAGCTCCATTGGTAGTCCTCCTTGGTGGTGGAGCTGCCGGCGGTCACTGCCTCCGCAGAGGCAGTCTGCGTGCTTGTGGTGCTGGATCTGACTGTGCTGTTGTGTCTACAACGTCATGCTCTGCCTAGGGTCCATATTTCACATTGCGACGCACTGTTTGGCACGTTGGACCAATGTAGGCACTGCCTGGGTTGGGGAAATCATACCTCTTTGCTACTAATTTTCTAGCTGTTTTTGACCTTACGGCTGCGTTTGCAGCGTTGGTGTTATGGTATGGTTCAGTTTTCAGGTAAAACGGATGACGCCCAGGTTTTTGGCCGTCGGCCGTCTGGCGGACCTCACTGAGAACACTTGCCATCCTGAAAACAGAGCTGTTTTCTGACTGGCTGGTGATTTGAGTAACAAGTTCTACAGATCTTGGAGGGAGCTAAAACTTGGAGGGGTCTCCCATTGTTGTTCATTCTTGATTGCTAATTAGTCACGTCCAGTTTCAGCTGCTTTCTTGCGCTAACTGTGGCGCGTGCATCTCTGAGTAGCAAACCCAGAGCTCACAGACTTAGACTCTAGAGCAGCAAACTGAGGGGGCAGCAGACTTAAGCAATGAGCGTGGAAGCCCGCATGCTGCATCAAGAATGCTGCTACCTCAACCTGCTGCATGGATTCTAGCTGAGCTCGCTCGATGAGCTCGCTCAAGGAATCAAGCCAGACAATGAAAAGAAGGGAGGACAAGGGGAAGTCCTTGAGTGGGGCACCCAAGAACAACCCCAAAAGGGGCACCTGAGGAGGAGTACCCCACTAGCACCGAGCGTTCGGTGAACAAAAAAAGAAGGGGGTTCCTCCTACTCCCTTTGTTCTTTGGGAAGTGAACTTGTTTTGTTTTTTCTTCAATTGTTTTACCTTCTAGTGTGGCTGGAGGCCTCTACCGTCGGCTGACGATGGGAACCACTGTAGCAGCAACCGCCACGAGAGTCGCAACAGTAGCAGCAGCAGCGAAGGTGGCTTGAGGCCTCAGCCGTCGGCTGACGAAGGCACCCGATGCAGCATCAGCGGCACCGAAGGCGACTTGAGGTTGCATGTTGCGATAGTTGTGCCATCACCATCATGTGGCGGTATTGCAACATTGTAGCAACACACTACGACTGAGTTTGTGACCATGATTGACAACATCAGAGCCTGTGTGAGTGACGTTGTTGCTTTTGTATCCCTCTACGTGGTGCATTGTGCCACCGGGATCGAGTGTGTAGGACTATCACCCATGCTAATCTCTTGACATGAGCTACGTAGTGTCGCCGTCGGCGTTGCCAGCGCCGTGGTCTGTGCCTGAGCCTCAGCCGTGGAAGCCGCCACAGGCACAGTGGTTGATGTAGCCGTGGCACGCGCCCCACTTGTCTTCAGGATCTCCGTGCTACTACTGTCGAGATAGGCAGCATGGCCAACGCCAATGCCGACAGCGCTCTCCTCAGTGGCATCCTCCTTGGGTATGATCCTCCCCACCTCCTCATTCGGTGGATACGTCACCGGGTAACGCCACCACATTTTTGCGTGGAGATATGGCTGCCCTACACATGGAGGTCGGGAACCTCAAACGCATGGTCCAGCAACTCCTTGACCATGTTACTTCTGAGCGAGCTACCACCCCGTCGTTGATGTCACCTCCCACTTCATCTCCATCCTCCTCCCGATCGTGTATCCCTTCCTTCGACGATGCTAGTGTACCAAATCTCTCGTGCACGTCCGCTGCCATCCGCTTCGTTTTGGAGGCATTGTGCATCATACCGACGGACGGACCCTTAGCCCCTGCCCGTACCGCTCGTGCTTGCACTCGTCGTGCGCGGCGGCGAGCTGCTCGTCTTGCACGTTGGTTATGCATTGTGCAGGCAACACCACCACATGCAAATGTGGGAGGAGTCACAGGTGACGAGACCCCCTCGTCCCCTGTCCTTGGCTTGGTCTGCCGAGTCCCCACAGCTCCTACAGAGGTGTCAGTCGTGGGGGGGATGGTTTCTCCGCTGACGACCGAGTTGGAGCACGGCATTGGGGAGGCGGTTGCTGTGGAGCGCATGATGATTGAGGCGGATGATGCTACATAGCAGGTAAGGCTGCACACGGATCCTGGGATCCGCGGTAACTACCCACGGATACCGGATCCAGAACCGGATTCGCGGTTCCGGATCCAGGTTCCAAAAACATCTTGTATCCCCGGATCCAAACGGATCCTTCGGGAGGGGGGGTGGGGGGGGGGGGGGGGGCAGGAAAACACCTCAACAGGGCCTGCTCATATCTCCCGTGGAACCGTGGAACTCACATTTTTGAACTCGAACATTCAAATTTTGCGATTCGCCTGTGAACCTGGACTTGGCGCGAACAATCTCCGAACCTGTAGTTGACAGGTTTGACAGCTTTGGAAATGTCAAACCTGTCTATTCTCTTCCACGCTGGAACGACATGTCATTTTTCTACTGGTCTGCTATCCTACAACTTTCACCAGACCTAGCACTTCCATCCAAAAAATATCGGTGACTCTCTAACCCTACCCATCGATGCAAACGTGGACCATCTCATCTGAAATCTACGGCTTCATGCAGCTCGGTCTACATACATCTTCCAAGGCTACACATGAGGTACCATCGCCCGTGGCGTGCCTCGGTCAACGTTGTCCTCCGTTAGTGATTAACAGTAGTGTCCGTTCTTACTGCTCTTGTTAGTTCGTCTTTACTCCACCTGATGCCTGTGACCATGGAAGATACCAACACCACCCCACCCGAAGAAGTTGGGCAACAGCCGCGCCATTTTTCTGCACTGCACCAAGAATCCGGCTGAGCCTGTCACTCTCTCCGCCAAGAATGGCACTACCGGGGCCCTGTGGAAACACATGCGCCTCATCCATCGGGAGTAGTGGCGCCACGTGAAGGCTTTGGTTGCAGCCGCGAAGCTCCAAGAAGCCAGAAACGCAGTGGCAGTAGCTGATGGTGGTGCACCGGCCACGGGAGAAAATCCCGAGGACACCCCGATTGCCCGTGGAGTTGTCGGCATTGGCTATGTGTTCAACTGAAAGTTTTTCCACAGCCTTCTGTGGAAACACTCCGTGGACAAGAACCTTTCGTTCTTTTCCATGGAGAGTTTCCGGCTCGAGCGGGCCTTTGCCCACTGCAACCTTGCGGCAGCAGTTCCTGGCCGCATGACGATTGCACGCAACATCAAGATTAGCGCCCGGGCCTACCGCAAGCGTATCAAGAAGCAGCTGCTCGAGGTGAAGTCCACCATCTCCTTCACCAATGATGGGTGGAAGACGGACAACAACGTGAAACATCTGGGAGTCACCGCACACTGGGTCGATGAGGGCTACAACTTGCGCGCCATGGCCCTTGCCTTCCCCGCAATCAAGGGTGGTGCCACAGACGAGAACATCTTCACGCTACTGAAGACGTCTTTGCAGCAGTGGTCCTTGTGGGACCGGATTTTTTGCATCACCATGGACAACGAGTCCACCAACGACTCCCTGGTCGACAACTTCATGGTGCCGAGCAATGAAAACTTCGACAAGGCCGGACATATCTGTTGCCTCGGTCATGTTATGAACCTGGCCGTCGGCGACCTCCTGAAGCAGCCTCGAGTGATGCAGATTATCTAGCAGGTCCGCACCATCGCCGTCTTTATCACGCGCACTCCAACCCGCGAGGAGTCCTTGCAGGTAGCCGTTGAAACAGCGGGGCTCCTGTACAAGTCTCTCCACCTGGACACGGAGACCCGGTGGAACAGTGTCCTTGACATGGGAGAGCGTGTCATTGCTGACAAAATCTGTGCTTGACACGTGGCTGGACGGCTATGGCAGGGATGGGCACACCTAAAGCCGACATTTGAAGACTGGGAGCTCATCACCATGGTGACAGTCATCCTAAAGCTGTACAAGGGCGTCATGTAGGACATCTCCTGCTCCTCATATCCCACCCTGTCACTAGTCATCCAATTTTACTCATCTGTGCAGGCCTGGGTTGTGAAGGCTGTGGCTGCAGAGCGCAAGAGTAAGCGGCATGGAGCTGCGGGCCGGCTGGACTGCAAGGAGCAGCTGCTCTTGGAGCTGAAGCCAGGCCTGGCGGCTAGCATTGCCAAGCTCGACAAGTATGCCAAGCTGTGTGCTGAGCGCCCCGTGTTGGCCATAGCACTCGATCCACGTTTCAGGCTGCACTACTACGCATACGAACATCCAAAGGTCGGCGTTGCATCACCTGCTGAGCTGCAGGTCAAAGTCGTGGAGCTATTGAGGCCCTACAACGAGCGGGTTCAGCTGTGCCAGGCTGCCAAGGAGGCTGCAGGAGAGATTTGCGTGACCAACGTTGTCACTTCGGCAATCAACAATGTCGGACGTCCTCGGGCAACGCAGTCAGCCAGTGCAGCTGCCTCCAGCACGTCATCAGTTACTCCAGGTTTGTTACACAGCTTTTGTTGTCGTCACATGAGTTCAGTTCATTTGAGTCAAGGTCTCTTCACATAGTATTTCGTGTTTTATGTGTCCTGCAGCGGCAACGCCAGTGGCGGCAGGAACACCACCAACGCAGCCACGCCGAAGCTCCAGGCTACAGACTGAGGGAGACGTTATAGAGGCTGCTCTAGAAGACGCGGGGGCCGACATGTTTGCAGAACCAGAGGCCCCCGCACAGGCTCAGACTTCTCCCTCCACTCTGGAGGTAGAGGTGGACAATTGGGCCAAGGACGAGAAGAAACCACGGAAGCGCAAAATCCTGCACTACCTGCGCAAGTACAAGACGAAGTACCCCACTTTCCACCTCGCGGCCCTTGACCAGCTTGCAGTCCCGGCAACCAGTACTCCATCGGAGCGTCTGTTCTTTCTTGGACGCCACATCATTACTGACTTCCGTCAGTCGCTCGTCGACCTCACAGTGGAGAACCGGATGCTCCTGAAGTCATGGATCAACGACCCTACTTTACTCAATTTCCCGGTTGCACCGACTGGGGAGGTTGCCCCGGAGTTAGAGGCCGAAGAAGCTTGGGTCAATGAATGTCGTCGTGCAGGTCCTGCTTTTGAGGAGTTGCCGGAAGAAGAAGAGGGTGAAGATGAGGGGACAGAAGATGGTGAAGAGGATGGTGCAGAGGATGGTGCAGATGGGGTTGCAGATAGGGGGGAGGAGGGTTAGGGAGCATGAAGGGGGGAGGGGATAGACGTGGGCTTACCATTAAAGATGACATGTAAGTCACTGTTTGTGAACAATGGAATATGCAGTGTGTATGCCATTCCATGTGTCTGCATGTACTACTTGGCTTAGGTTGACTTGTATGTGATTGTTTTTGACAATGTATCCACATAGTCAATTTCACAGAATGGATGTTGCACTAACAAGTGTTGAAAAGCACATGAAAAACACTGGATCTATTTCATGGAACCAAAGATACGGATCCAGGATCCATGAATCCACGGTTCCGCGAATATCATGATCCGTCACCCCGGTTCCGGATCTCGTCTGTGGATCCGTCCTGCGGATCCGGATCCATCTCAAGATCTGCGGATAGGAACCGTGTGCAGCCTTAACAGCAGGCTCAGTAAGCGGAGAGTTTGGCGGGAGGGGACGTCCATCCCAATGGATAACCTTCCTCAAAGGAGGATTGGTCTGATGCTAAGTCAGAGTTGGGGATGGAGATGATGATCGTTGATGCCTTGGCCGTTGACGTGACGGCGGCCGATGCAGGAGCTGCGGCTGACGATGTGCGCGCTCCCGCATTGGCTTGTGTGGAGACAGCTGCCATGGTGCTGGGAGCAGTAGTAGGAGGATCAAGTGATACAGATGCTGATGCTCGGCCCACAGCAGATGCCCAGGTGTTCTGGCAGATAGTGGTGGGCAGGAGGACCAGGTGATTGACCACCTAGACGAGGCAGACTTCCTCAATGAGGACTAGTCGTCCGATGTGGAGTGGTCAGACACAGGGTTGGAGGTTGAGGTAGAGACCCAGTGCGCTATTGTGCTTGTAGTAGCTGTGGCACGAGCACGAGATGGCCCATCGGTGACAGCAGATCTCCACATGTGCGACATGTTGACAGTAGCAGATGAGCTTGCACCAGTCATCGAGGAGTGTGTGGAGGATTCACACAGGCGTCTCGAGGAGTGTGTGGAGGATGCACACAGGCGTCTCCAGGCAGCTGAGTGGTCTCTACAAGGTGCACGACTGGGACAAGCGGACCTCCAGTAGTAGGTGGATGATGGGATGCGTACCAGGGGTCGCGAGGAGCATCACGTCACTCACCACACCTTCGATGGCCGTGACGATGCCGTGGATGCAGATATACCTACACATGTCGACGGCGGCCAGCAACTGATGGCCGAGCGACAGGTGTGTCACAAGTAGCAAGTGCCAGTGCAACAGCCGTTCGTACAGCTCCAGACCATGTACGTGGCGATTCATTGTCTTGCGCCTGCGCCCTCCTAGCAGCTCGTGGCCAGGCGTCACTTGAGTCGACGACTGACATAGAGGACATCAACTTGTACGACGAGCAGGTACAACTCCACTCCTTCCTACGGGATGAGACCACAAAGCTGCACGAGGCTGTATCTCGTGCCGGTGCACACACGATCGAGGTCCACCGTGACGTTCATTCCGCGAACGCCTAAATGTCGCAGATGTAATAAGCCGGTTGGCTGCCGCTTCAGAGCTTATCGAGCTCCACACGCGCCTCGACGCTACAGAGGGTGCAAGGCAATGTGCAGCTCAAGAGTTGGAGGCCATACAACAGGTGATTATAATGGAGGAGGCCCTCAGTGATGCATCAATCACATCAGCAGGTGACGATAGCAGTGACGACAACGGCGACGACGACGACAGTGACGACGACGCTTGGGGTTGAGGCTCTGTGTGAGCACATCCCACCAGCATTGTCGTCACCCTTGCTATTGCTGTATAGGGTTATGTGGCCATGGGGTAGCCGCACTCCCTCCTCAAGGATTGTGTTGGGAGCAACCATAAGCTTTGCTCGTGCTGTCAGCTTGTGCAGCCCAGGGGGAGTGTTGGTGTGTGGGCTTTGGCCTGACACCCTTTTGAGGACAGCGATCTTTCTCGGGGTGTGGCATGATGCTATAATCGAGGTTATACTGGTCGAGACCCACTCCACGTCACACCGGTAAGAAATTCAACCGGTGTGACGTGGAGACCCATAGCCTCCATGTGTTATGTATGAACCATGCATGGTCTGGTCGAGACCCGGACACCCGGAGATATTTTTCGGGGTCACGAGGAGACCTTGTTTCTCGATATCTCTTGCATGATGTTTGACACGTAGGTGTGTGATTGACTTCTTGCATGGTTGAGACCCGAGGATTTGGTGAGTTACACCACTGTCACGAGGAGACCTTGTATTGTGGGTGTTTACGACAGACAGTGAGTGTGGTTCCTCACTCATCGATGTGGTGATGGATGTGTCAGCCAGGGGGAGTGTTGGTTTGAGTGGCTTCCACCCGTCACGAGCGACGACCATGGTGATTACCCGTATACCCCGCAATGGTGATGTCAAGCAGTAGGTCTGGGGAGCACGTTGATATGATCCCTGATGCGGATGCAGCTAGTGCCAGAGCACCGACGAGTGCTGGCTCCATCCACCAGCAGCTGCCAGACAGTTGCCATGGCATCCTGGGTGCTTGCCGGAGTGCTTTGCGATTTTTTCGCAGATGCTAGAGTTTTCTCGGTGGACTGGCTCTTGAGCTCAATTTGCATGTTTTGCATTGTCTGTCCACCGATCGATGCCGGACTTGTGCGTGTGATCAGTCGTAACGTTTGGCTTGAGATTCTGCATCTCTAGGTTCAGATGGTGTTGCGTTTGGATACCTCTGAGCGGAGTTACGGCCAAAACTGTGGTTTTGGACCGGTTTTAGGACAAACTGACACTATCGCGTGCGTCACCAGCCGTGCGCCGTGGTAGCTGTTTATGCTGTGTTCTTGTCAATTGTTTTCTCTCTCTGCAACTATGTTCAATTTGAGCGTCCTGACACTCTGTACGTGTCCCTGCCCAGACCCTTACAGTTTTGTGCATGATTTGTGACTGTCATCACACACTAACTCAGCGCTGACGCTTAGTTAAGTGGCAGCGGTTAGGAAGGTTCCTGGAAGTTTACTTGTGTTGAACCATCCACCTTCCAAATAGCCTTCCCGTCAGGTGTGATGGGCGTAGAAGCCATGGGAACTAGACCAAGAATGTCGACGAATCACTTCCACACGATGCAAGTGTAGCATGCCGAGTGGAGCAAGGCTTTTTACCACCGTTGACCACTCATGGCCTCCAGCTCGAGGAAAAAAAGTGCATGATCAAGATCTTGCATTTTTTAGGCGCTTGAAGGACTTCAGTGGCCTCCTTAGCCTCCATGAAGGAGACGCGATCATTCGGTCATCAACATAACCACAATGGCGATAAAACACTCGAATTTCTGTCGGAGAAAAAGAGAGAGACGGGTGTCATTCTGCACATAGCTGACACTAGCAAGTGTACAAATGAACTCCTGGTTTCAGCATCTGGGGTACTGCTTCAGGCCGTACAAGGCCTTTCACAAGATTCAAAGATTGTCACTAACCTTGAAACCAGGTGGTTGGACCATGTAAACTTCTTCACATTGTTCACATCCATCTAATACAACTCCTGATCGTGATAAACAGCGACCCCAAATAGGGCCTAAACTATCGACATGTAGCCAAAGGATGCAAAGGTGTCGTTGAAATCCGCACACTCAACATGTGAAAAACCCTTGGCCGTTATGCACGCCTTGTGGCCATCTAGTGAGCCGCCAGGCTGCACCTCCATGCAAAAACCCCACCTGGTTTGTAGGGCCTCCCGCATAAGCAGGAGGTTAACAAGCTGTTAGACACTATGCTCAAGGATGGCTCTGAGCTCATCCTTCCAAGTAGCATGCCACAACTCTGCATCCTCAGCAGAGAACCTCCCCTTTTTGGATTTTGCAGCATCAAGAGAGAGCTACAAGTGGCCAAGACGCATGCCTCATGACCCGGTCTAACAGAGACAAGATCAGCTGCGGCATCACAACCAACTGAGTACATTCGGGAGACAAGCTCATGGCCGTTAAGGCACACTGGGTGTATTTCACTTTAGTATGCTTGGACACATGTTGGTGTCGAGCGAGCCGCTTGCTGAGCCCTAGAGGCCGGTGGTCGACGATGACCACACGGCCTGTGCAAGTAGCTAGATGTTGAGCTGCTCACATAGGGCTGCAGAGTAGGTTACTGGGCCGTGGCCAGAGGGGTTGCAGACCTGTGGCAAGAGGGAGAAGATGTATCTGCAGAAGAAGCATGGATGGGTGCAGGTTTGCACATAGGAGGAACAAACGTAGGCACATGACTAGGAGTTGCAAGGGGTCTGCAACTAACACAAGATCAAGTGTGGGAGAGGGGACTCACACGGGCATAGGACCAGGTGTTCCTGAGGGGAATGCCACATGCACATTATCAGGTGTGCTAGAGGGGAATTACATGGGCACAGGATCGGGTGTGGATGAGGGGGCTGTGACCAACATGAGATTAGGTATCCAAGAGGGGATTGACATCAGCACAGGATAAGGTGTACATGCAGGGACCAATGATGCCACTAGACCCACGGCCAAGATGACCAAATTTTGTTATTCACAGACTGAACCATATGTGAGGAGGCCCGGACGGACCCATCTACAAGTCTAGACAACCCCATCGGTTGAGAATCCACACATGCAAATGTGGTCGACAGCCAGCGATACACAAGTCGCAGTAGGTCCGAGCCTCAAAGAAGAGGGCGTCTGGAGCCTTGATGATACGGTGGCAAGCGGGGTTCCAAAAGCACCAGGCCTTCAATTTCAGGGAAATTCTGAGGACAGCACACATGCAGCCCCAAGGTGATACCTCTGACCCCTTTTGGTCCTTAGTATACCAGATACAGGCTGGGTACCCCACGACACAAGTGAAACGAAGGCCGGGATGATGGTCAAATCACACTGCGAACATTGTGATTGGTGAAGAAGAGGACCATGCGGTATGCTGTTCCACACCCACTTCATGTAGGAGAAGTCCTAGAAGGCGAAGGACCCAGGGAGATAGTATTAGAACATATAGTACAAACCTCATTCTCCATGGTGTGGTTCGAGCGCTCAGACACCTCGTTTTGTTCTGCTGTAGCAGAGGTTTAGAGTTGATGAAAATCCCCACTCTTAGCACAGAATGTGTCTACCACACCTAGAAACTCACCACCACAATCAGAGTACAATGTGTAAAGTGTGTGATATGACTAGTGCTCAGCCATCAACGACCATTGGCGTACTGCCAGGGCAGCATCGCTGTTGTGATGGAGACTATAGACCTACTACATCGGGGTGAAGTGGTCAATCAGGGTGAGAACATATCGACTCTGATAACAGAGGGACTCTCCTGGTACCGGAAGACGTCCACTGCGCGTGTGCCGTCTAGAGGCCGCGCATGATCCTATCCCATTCAAAGGACTAGTGGAAATCAATGTAGCTGTGACTGCCAATGCAGTTGTAGAATTGGACAGAACATCCACTGCCACTGCCCGCTGGCTGCTGTTGTTGCTGCTCTCCCTTGTCGCTTTTCTCTTTCCCCTTCTTTCCCTGTCTGACCACTACAATTCCCTAAGCCTGGCCACTTGGGATAGAGGGAGAGAAGGAGGAAGTGGTGGAGGCAGAGCTGGCGAACTGGGATCGATGTTTTGGAGGAGTTGCAGTCACTACTCCAACAAGCGGTGATTCCTTGTGTGTGGGGGCTGCTCTCAGGCCAATGGCGCTTTAAGGAAGCAACAATGGGCCTAGGTGAGGAGCTAAAGCAACTTGGACAACACGGAGAGGGCAACACGGTTGAAGCTGGAAACGCTTGCTGGCGTCAACAAGCCCTTGCTCATGTGAGCATAGTACCTGCTGATGTCATCTCTGTCTTAGCCAAAATTTTGGCTGAGGCTCCAATTTTTGAAAGTGTTTAAAGTTTCCCAGAAATGCTGAATGTTCTTTGCTTTGACAAATTTTGCGTCTCGGCCCATATAGCAACATTCATGGCGCCAGTTGCTAACAAGGGAAAGGAGCCGGCAGATCTCCACATTCACAGATCCTCCATGTCAGGCACTCGCACACAATTGACAACCTCCTCCAGACATAGGATGAGATGAGATGACAAAAAAAATCAAAGAGAGGCACAATCCCAAAGATTTGGAAGTTGTTGCCGGGGTGTTTGGAGGTTTCTCAACAGTCAACACAAGGAGCCGTTGGAAGCATACCACCAGCCCAGCAGTACACCTCGCTAGTCTTAGCCAAACAGGAACCCTCTCCAAAGCAAGATGAATCCAATGGTAAGGAGGAGACAACTGCAGACCCATGTTTACCGACAATGTGTGTGTTTGAGGAGGAGCTTCGTCAGTTGTGGCTACGGTCACAATCTGGCACAATAGTGACACCAGTACTTCAGTGCTCCTCGAGGTGGACAAGATACTTCTTCTTTTGAGGCATCCCTCTTCTCTGCATTCTTTCCATACCGCACGGACCTTCACTTGATCATGAGGCTTCTCTCTCCACAAATCACTGGCTGAAGGACTTCGAGACTCCCCACCCCACTAGGAGAGTGAGGCATGCTTCGATTGCTGAGAGGCCTTGTTCCAGTTTTGGCCAACGTGAAGGGTATCTCACCTTACTTCCACAGCCATTACCAGACCTACGACTCTCGCCAGGTCCATGCAGAAATGAGAGAGATGCGCATCCTAGTCTACGCTGCATGAGGCAGTTGTGAATTTCCATAATTTCTTGGACACGGTAGGTACTAGGACGGGGGCGAGTCCTTTTTTAGGCAGGGAGCTTGTACTAACATTGTTTGCAGGAGAGACACATACTACAAGGGGAGCCCACCTTACCGAGTTCCACTCTCTTTGTTAAGGAGCACCGGAGTTTGCAACTGACTACTGGCAATGTGCCATGCACATCTCCACCTGCCGCAGGACTTCTGGAGCGATGCAGCTGTGGACCCTCGACAACGTTATGCATGGAGATAGTAAATCTGGGGAAGAGGGCGGCGTCCTCCACCGGATGCCACCCTCTTCCCCAGATTTAACCATATCACGCATTCTTAGATGTAGAAGTCTCTTGAGATCCTCCTTTGTACAACACCTACTTTCAAACGACATCGGCCAGGGAGGCAGCCCGAGGGCATCATTTGAGCCCACTTGTTGTGGTGATGGCCGCAACACCTCCGACATCTCCAATCCTGCTCATGTTCAGCTCTGCCTCCACCACTCCCTCCTCTCCCTCTCCTCAGACAGGCCAGACTGAGGGCGTTACAGTGGCCACCCGGGAGAAGAAGCAGAAGAAGGGGCACGGAAATGGGTAGAAGCATGCAGTGTCGATGATTAGTGGCAGTGGATGCTCTGTCCACTATTACAACTGTGGGGAAGCTCACCGTTGCACGGAGTTTCAGAAACCCCTTGACTGGAACAAGATCATGCGTGGAATCCTGGCAGCGTACACGTAGCGGACGTCTTCCAACTTCACACAAGAGAGTTGCACTGCAGCCGCAACATTGGCAGAGGTGCCAACTCCTCCAAACAGCAGCAGCGACCAGAACCCTCAAGACCAGACCATTGCGGAGGTTCCTTAGCTACTGGCGCTCAGCACTCATGCATGTGTGAGTGTTTTTTTGCATCAATAGTGTCAACTAGAACACTTGGATAAAGGAATCCAATAACTGGGGACCCCACAGCCATGTCCCATATCGTGGTGGCAAAAATTCGTAGTTGGCAGAGACCTTGTCTTGGATGAAGATCAACGCCATCGATCAATGCAACCAATGGATATGCTGCATCTGTAGGAAGCTGGGTTGTATCTTGGATGATTCCTGGAAAGACAGCAACATGTCAAAAAGTGGGAGAAGTCATACACAGAAATGAGGAGTCAGGAAACGGCAAAAGGAGGGAGTTCACCACCAACCTCCTGTCTGGTTGAAAACTAATCTTTCAATTGCTCGTCCATATCAGTGGTCCTGAATGCGATAGATAAGGATTCATTAGATCACAAATTTCAACAAGAGGTACAAGGAAGACCAACCGCTGATACTGCTATGAGTGCAGAAGTCACAAAAAGATATTGGCACTAGCAAAAGGAAGAGCTTCTTACAGCTTTGTAACTAGCAAGATGGTTTGGAAGCTGGAAATGCAGATTAAACCAGGGGTAATCAAAGGAAAACCCATTGATAGACAACTACAGATTCGTCAAGTTCATTAACCACTCAATTTGCAAAATGGGGAATTCATGATGAAATGGTCAGAGAACTTGTCCAATCAGTGACTACAAAAACATTATTAGAACAAAATTTCTTGTGCCTTCATATATAGCAAGACTGGAGCACCAACACAGTCTACATCAATATTTAAGGCAGAATGACAGACCTGTCTTTGACCGACTGACCCATGACACAACATCAGTTACAGAAATAAAAGAGGAATAGCAGAGGAAGTTGCAAAAATGGCAAGCTGATGTATGTAGCTGATATCTTTTGAAGTGGCCATGTGATTTTTGCAACACAGAGCTCAATCATGGCTGGTCCATGTCGAACCAGGGGAGGGAGAAGAGATCGCAAAGATAAAAGTGACAACAACAGCCCTGTCAACCCTTGCACTAGAGGAGCTTGTAGCCATTCCTGAAAAGTTTGCACCAATCATCGAGGAGTTTGAAGGGGTTTTCCTTGACAAACTACCCCAAAAATGTATTCACAGTACAACACTGATTATCAGTTAGACCTGAAGCAGGAAAATAGACAAAAGGACAAAGGGACATACCGTACTGTCCCGCACATTCCTTTAAACTCATTATCTTTGTTTGTCCATGAGATCGTCAAAAGCTTGTGACGGGTTTGGGTGAGTTCCTTTTGAAATTCCGAGCTGACTCTGAATTTTCGTCTATCCTTAGGAGTGAATAAACAATTTTTTTAACTGTGAGCTACCCTTCTCAATATGTCGAGATTCATGCACAAGGGAACATGGTTATAGGCCACATCAATTGTAGAAGTAAATGGAGGGATTTTTTTTAGGGTATCCTCTTCCCTTGGTGAGCCTATCCGCACCATGACCATTGTTTTTTGAAATCAAATATGATACTACGAGGTCCGTAGAGCCAATATGTGTTCTTGTATTGCGTCATGCCAGATGAGCGGGTAAATGTAGAAGCTGGTAGTTTCTGAATCACCTTAGCTTGACAAAACCTCAATACATTGAAAATACACCTTTTGAGGTGAATATGGCGGCATGTGAAACAAATATGAAAATTGAACTAATCTGGTTGACAGTGCAGAATCAAATAAGTGACCATGAGATGACTAAGCTGAGAAATCAACTGGATGAGATGCTCGGTTAGGGGTTCATCAGATGATTTACGTCACCATGCACCAAACTTGTACCTTTTTTCTGACAAGAACAATGGCGAGATGAGGGTGTGTGTGGACCATCTTCTTTCTTAAATGAGCAAATGAGAATTGTGAACAACTCCATGGAGGATGACTGTTCATCAATATTGATCTACGGTGCGACTATCATCATATTTTTGTATCTCATAAGGGCATAAAAAGACAACATTTGGCATCTCATACATGCACTTAAGGTTCATGATTGTGCCATTTGGGCTCACAAATTCCCTCGAAACACCTATGGAAACTATTAAGAACATTTTTGGTCGTACCTCGATGAATTTTTCATTGTATTTCTCTATGATGTTTTTGTACAGCCACATGCCAGAATAGCACGGTAAACATTATCAAAAGGTTCTGGAGGTGTTAGAAGGAGAGAAATTCTACATGAAAACATAAAAATGTGACTTTGGTCACAATAAGATCAAGTTTTTGGGCCATATCATCAGTCAGGATCATCATGGACCCAAAGAAACTCGAGGCAGTTGTTGACTGGCCAACGCCTCCATAAACTTGAGGATGTCCAGGTGTTTTTGGGGATCTGTAACTACTAGGACCAATTCATGAAGGACTATGCTCGGGTGTCAATTCCTCTCTTAGATCTACCTAGTAAACCGTTAAGTGTAGTTGGGAGATAGTGGACAAGAAACATTCAACCCTCTGAGAAACAACCTGACCTTGGTGCAATCCTTGCAATTGGTTATCCAACAGTTTGCTGTCGAATATGTATGCCCCTTGTTTGCTGCTATAGGACGGTCCACAAATGCTCTGCCCCTTGTGGAGGTATGACCCCCGGATCCGTTGTAGGGTGACTCACTTATGCTATGTCCATTGTGAGATATGACATGTGAGAACACCATGTGGGTGAATAGTTAACTTGACCATTTGGTTCATTTTGCCAAGTGAGAAGTCATGAGTTTGGTCCTAGCCCCATGCACATCTTTATTATGAAGGAAGCTTCCAGGAAAGGAAGTTTGTAGTTTCTTGGAAGCTACACTGTTGGCCGGCCACCTTGGAACTAAGATACTCATATGCCATGCCCTTTGGACAAGTCTATTGGTGATATGGCTAGCTCAATCCATTATTTCAGAATGTGCTTTTGACTATGGGACTGGATAGGCATCCACAAAAGGATCTTTCTTGCATGTTGAGCCATGAATTCTTGGTTGATGCTCTCTTGTGTATTGACATCTTGAGCTCTTCTGGATACTTTATGCCAAGGTATTAGAACTCTTGAAGGTGAAGTGTATGCCCGATTAGTTTTGGGATGCATAAGACATACATGTAACGTAAGAACATGTGAAAATTTTGTGAGCTTAGTTTTGCATTTTTTTGCCAGATGTTGTTAGCTCAATAGTCAATATGGATTACATCATGGCCACTGATGCGTACAAATGAGCAATCAGAGTCGTTCTCCTCCATGATAACGGCGGTGGAGAACAACCGATTGTGCATGTATTAAGAAATGTTTTGGGGCCGGAGCTGAACTACAGAGCGTGCAAAAAGGAGATGTGTGCTGTCATGCAAGCATTCAAGCTGTGGCAGTGCTACATGTAATATTGACCATGCATTCTTCACATGGTCCAATAAGAAGTGAGATATCTCAAGATGCTCCCAAATTTGTCCCGTCAACAAGCTCAATGGATGAAGTTCCTTGAGTTCAACTTTGACCATGACATCATGTACCGGCCTAAAAATTCTTTGGTTGCTCTTAGTCCTTGAGTACATGTATTGGCCAAGACAAGCACATTGCTTGTCTTTGCTCGCTCTTATCTTGTGAGGATTTTTGTGAAGATATACAAAGCTTGCAAAGTACTACTTGTTGCACAATATGCAAACTCCTGCAAGACATGCCATGTGTGCCAACACCATAAGTTGAGACGAAGCAAACCCCCGAGCTTACTTCATCCGCTACTGGTACCCAAAGAACCATGGTCAGATATCTCTATGGACTTTGTGATGGGTTTTTCCATTATGGCGGAGTCAACTCACAGTGGTCGACTAGTTCTCGAAGATGTTGCACTTCATTTCTACGACAACCACGATGTCGACTACGGGAACATCCCAACAGTTCTTCAATAATGTCCTACGACTACACGACGCTCCCTCCTTCATCCATGGTGAGCGTACTATGGGGAACTTTGTATGCTCACTTCTTACGCCCTTTGCTCAAGTGATTAATGGAATAACTACACTAGCTTGGCAGTCAAGCTACCGAATTTCAAGCTCGTGTAGAACTCTACAACATCCATTACAACTGGAAAATTCCCTTTGAGATGGTTTGTGGCAAACTCCACTCAACTGTGGCAGATTTTTAGAGTTCAATTAACATACTTGTAGTCGACATCCAATGGCGAAACTACAAGAGCATTTGGGATGAGACTTGCCACACTCTCACGATGATGCAAGGAGCGATGAAAAAAACAGCCAATAAACTTCAAGTGGATACTGAATTCCACATTGGTGATTACGTCCTTCTAAGCTCGGCAAAACATCCGTTTGCAAGGACACGATTGCAAGAAGCTCAAACCTAAGTGGTTCAGGCTGTTTGTAATGGAGGAGATATGGAAACCTGTCATCGCAAAAGCCCTACTCGAATGATAACTATCCACAAGATGTTCTAGAACTACAGACTCAAGCCCTACCAAGACCCCTGCGAGCATAGATGTGCCCCTACCACCTTCTAACAAAGTAGGCAAGACACAGAATACACGGCTGAAGATATTGGGGGGGGGGGGGGGGATTAGCCAGCATATCCACACGACTGAAGGGTTGGCCCTGCCATATCTACTACGAAAAATTATGTCCGCCACATCCAGCACTCTAAAAAATGAGAACGAGGCGTCCAACTCCCTCACCATGCTCGATCATTCACATGCTTCACTGATGGAGCATGTCGAGGAAAGTCATGTGATTATCTCTCGATCGTGACTCTCATTCCCTCAAAAGCTTGCAATCGAGCTATGGAATTTTTTTCTTTACAAAAAAAACTCCTGTTTTCGATACAAATGAAGCTTAAAAGCAACCCCAAATGAAATGCGAGGTTGAGGGTTTCATTTTTATGCATGTCCATGCTGGGATTTACGGTAGTGGGGTCCAGTAGGTTTCCTTTCAATGCATGGAGCATCTCGGACACCCCACGCGAACCCCCCATAAACCCCTTCCTTGAACAATCACCATCACCTCAAAAAAGGGGTTTGTGATTGTTCTATTCAGATTATTGACGTCAACACTCCTATGCTACATTTCATGTAGTGTCGACATGGTCTTTGCACTCTTTCTTGTGTAGATACCTTATTGTTTTTTATGTCCTCGGGGCATATCAACTTCAAATATCGAAGGTGTTGGATATGGAATTTTCATAACGCGATTTGTGGATGCATGAGATCCATTGGGTATTTAGTGGATGCATGGTCACTCCCCTCATGTATTTGGGGAAACCAATGGCATGGAAAAATGACAAAGTCTGATCAAGTGGCAGGGCTTTGACGCTTTGCATAATTGCTTGGAGCCTTTCGAAAGCCTCCATGGCCTCCATCATCAAATCGAATGCTACTTTAGTTGGCATCCACCTGTCTCGCAACACACCCAGATTTCACAACTCAAAGGGGGGAAAGTGTTACGCCCCTGATGTACACGAGAAGCTAAATTCTGCGTGTGGGTATCTCTTTCCTTTCATTGATAGCCTAGTATGCGCCGACCTCTGCATTTTTCACGCCGATAGACCGGGGTCATTTTTGGCACCTGTCCCGACTTCCAGTGTGTCGTATCAGAATGTTATGACATGATCCACTACTCTGAAGAAGTTGACAGACTTGTCTCGAGCCGTATTGATGTTTCAATATTGTACGGTCTACTTCTTGATGGGCTAGTCTTTTGTAAAGATGCGCTCCTGTTGTTGTGTGGGCTTTGAGCCGACATCGCTCGACATAGCAACGTTGGCACTATAGGTCTTGTGAGGGGACAAGAAACTGCTACGACATTACCAATGTGATGCACTTGCTACGTTCGAGCATCCAGGTTTGTGGGTATGTAGCTGCTAGTGTTTTTTTGGCGGTCAAGACCTGGGCACCCGGAGACATGTTCCAGGGTATCGAGAAGACCTCACACACATGTGTGGGGTCTGATCGGTTTGCTACATGGGTCTTCACAGTTCAGACTGTGTGTAATTCGGATGACTGTGTAGTGAGTTATGGCCTGGAAAGCGTTTCAGCTTTGGCGGGGCTGTCCAAACGTGCCCCTTGTTGTGCTGGTCGCGCGCGACGCCTGATAGCTATTTAGCTTGGCTTAACTCATTGTTGTGACTCTCTCTACATTTGTTTTCTATGGAAGCACGTTTGCCACTCTGTTTGTGTCGCCCAGCCAAACCCTTGCCATTTCGTGTCTGACGTGTGTTGACTCTGCGAGCTGACTAAGCGCTGACGTCCACTCAGCGCCAAGCATGCTAAGAAGCTTCCTGGCTATTTCAGGTGGGTATCAGAGCAAGTTATCCACAGGTTGCTGTGCTGCATAGCAATGATGTAGCAGTCGTGAGTGGCAGCAACAACAGCCACCCAAAACAGTAGCAGCAAGTCATGGGAGGACCCACCATGACTATGTCGGAGCAGCGGCAGCGTCGCCAATAGCGAGCAGTGACGGGAGCCATTGCAACAGCCCACGGCAACTACAAGAGTGGCGGCGGGCAGCATGCGTAGCAGTAGTAGCGGCAGGGGGAAGCTGTTGTAGTAGCGGTGGCTGATAGCAGCCACAGTAGTAGCAGCGGGGACAAGCAGGTGGAATTATAGTGGCGCCGGGCAGCATCCAAAGCAATGGAACCAACATCAGCAGCAGTAGCGACGGTGAGTAGTTGCAGCACCAATGCCAGCAAGTAGTAGCCGTAGTAGTAGCCGCAACAGCAATAGCAACGGCAAGCAACTACAGTAGCAGTGACGGCGGACAGCAGCCACAACAGTGGCACCAGAAACAGAAACATCAGTAGTGGCGAGCAGCTACAGCAACAATGCCAGGAAGCAGCAACCGCAACAGCAGCATAGTAGTAGTAGCAATAGCAGTGGCGAGTAGCTGTAACAGCAACGGAAGTAGACAGCAACCGCAGTAGCCGTAGTCGCCGCAGCAGTAGTAGAAACAACAGCAGCAGCTAAAATGGTAAGAAACTACAATAGAAACATCGTATTTCAGTGAGAGAATCCGCCGTACCAGCTGTTGTGGCAGCCAATGCAGTAGCCGTAACAGTAGTTGCTGCAGCAACCACAGCAGTTGTTATTGCAGCAGATGCTGTCGTCAGGTTTGAGGGGAACCCGACGCGAGGGAGCCGTTGAGGGAGGGGGGCCCGTCGGTCGAGCCCATCGTGTCCACCAAGGGCCGATGCTGGAGCCCATGCGTGTCGTCCAAACGCCGGCCTTCCGTCGGCCTAGAGGCGCTGGGGAGGCTGATGGGCGGTCATCACTCGGCCGCGCACAGGAGAGGCGCGTGCCTCCCCTTCCCCACTTTGACCTACAAGAGAACAAAATTTCTGACAAAAAAAGGGAAAAAAGATGAAAGGGTAGCCCACGAATGGGGAATTCAAGAAAACAAAAAAAGAAATTCCTAGGGAAGGGGTAGCCTATTTGCACCGTGGCATTCGGTGAACAAGAAAAAGGAGTAAAGTGCTATTCAACTGCAGCAGGTAACCCTACAGTAGCAATAACGGTGCAAGCAGTGGAGACTTGTGCAAAGAGGTGTAGCAGTGGAGCAGCAACAGCAGTAGCAATGGTCGTAGTAGTTGCCAGTCACAGTAATGATAGCAAAAGCTACAACAGCTACGACAGCCAAAACAGCTCCAATAGCCGGAACAACTGTAGCACATGTGGCACGAGGCCACAGTCTCTGGAAAACAACGGCGACCGTAGTAGTAGCAAAAACTGTGTGAGATGTAGTAGTAGTAGCAGCAGCAGTGAAGGTGGCATGAGGCCACAACCGTCGGCTGAAGACAGCAACCTGAGTGGCAGCAGCAGCCGCAACAGAAAAAACACCAGCAGCGTTAGCACATGTAGTAAGTGTTGCGTGAGACCACCACCCTCAGCGTTTGACTGTGGCTGCAGGAAAAAATGACAACAACAGCTACACCAAAGGCAAAACAAGGCCGCACATTGCCGCAGCTGCGGATAACAGCAAAGTAATCATGCTATGGTCACACGGTAGCGCACCACTACCGTGGTGGTGGCCATCCTCGTGACAATGTCATAGCACCTTTAGGAGATTGTGCTTTGATCAACCACCTCCCTTTGTGGCATTGTGCCTGCGGGAGAGACTGTCTTGTACACTCATCCACGCAAGGCTCTTCACATGAGCACACTGGCATGGCAAGGGGCGCAGACGGCACCGTGGCTGGCACCGACACTGTAGGCGTGGCAGGCCCCGCGGGTGTAGTAGTACTTGCATCAATGGCACACACCTGAAGCATCCAATGGCCTTGCTTACTACTGTTGCGGCTACCAGCACCATGGTTGGCACCAGTGTCGCCACCGCCCTGTCAGGTGTTGACCATCCTTCATGCAATTCTGTCCTTCTTCCCCTCCACCTGATACGGGGACATTACTTGACTGATGTCGGAGCGACACTCAGCGGAGCTATGGTAGTATTGCATGCCGAGCTCTAGTTTCTAAAGTGCATTGTGCAAAAACTCATAGACCATGTGGTCGATGAGCATGCTTTTGCCACCATGCCGTTACAGACCGTCCCTCCTCTTCCTCCTTGCTGTCCTCATCCCTGTCGGTGACGTCACTTGACGATGTCACAACGCCCAACCTCAAGTCCATTTTTGACACCCTCCACTCTGTCTTGGAGTGAGTCGGAGTCTGGCCGTGTAGGTATGAGTGAGATTTCTGACCGCACATGTGACATAGGAAGACTGAACGAACCAAAAAGCTGAAGAGTTGTTGTGACCGCTTCACAAAGAGACGGGAAGTACTGCCATGACTTGACCTTGGCGCCCATCACTTGCGCCTGTGCTAGAGATCGGGCAGAGTAAAGCGTGCAGTTGGCCACCTGCACTCTGACCGCTGACTTGATGATTTCTCGCAGCAGAGAAAGAGGAGTTGTGGGATCCCGGGCCATCTACGTGGAAAGTTTGCAAGCGATCCATCTGGTTGTCCGAGCCGGATTTCCGCATCCAATCATTGGCATGCAGCAGTGACATTCACCAACATGGGAGAGTTTCACAGCCCCCAGCTTGGAACTTACACCTTCTCAAACATTCCATGAGTAGCCCCGTGTCAATACCTCCACACAACGAACATCACTGCAGACCCACGGGAGGCCAAAACGATGCGCAAATACGTAGTCCTCAATAGGCACCCTGCAAGCAGCCATGTTCCAAAATTTCCGGCCCTCTAGCAGCTCGTTACCGTTTGCCTTTTTATCTTTTGCTGTACCATCGGGGAGCTGTCCGACGTACCTGAAAAAACAGAAGTAAGGAAAGGAAACATACTCACGAACGCAAACAAATTCCTGGTCACGCAACATAGCCATGGCCATGATGAGGTCTTCTAAGCTGTCAACAAAGAGGAGTGGAGGAGTACTATGCAATAACAAAGAAAACTCCCACACGACAGACAATAATTACCAGAGGAAACACTAGGATAGTAGACCCGGTGCCTGCCCCAAGACAACTGTGTATAGGACCGGGCTTCTGTCTGCTCCTTGGAGCGAGGCTCCATTTGAAGCAGCCGCAGAATCTCCTCCGCGTCTTCATCCAAGTGCCTTTCCTATTATTCATACTCCTGATCCCAATTCAGCCAGAAGAAGAGTTCGTCTTTTGCACCTATGTCAATGTCCACAGCGTGGGGTGCCGGAGGTGGGGGCTGGAGGCTTTGACGCTTCTGGAACACCATGAATGGGGCCTTGAGAAACTACTGGCTGTAGTGGTGGGCCCGCAGCCAGGAGTGCGGTTGTCATGAACATCCGGGTTGCCCGGTAATGGACCCGCCTGTCGATGCTGCATAGATGGACGCGAAGCAAGGGAGCGGCTAGGATTCTGGCTGCGGTGAGTGTGTTTCAGTCGGCAGACTGTGGGAACGGGCATAAGTGACGTTGCTAGGTCCAGTATTGCGTCCAGCAGGTGTTGCAGCGGGAGGAGTAGCCGGTGGTGCAGCGGGTGGTGTAGGAGGCAGTGCGGTGGGTGGTGCAGCTGGAAGTGCAGCGGGCGGTGCAGTGTAAGTGATGGTGAAGCGGGTGATGCAGCCAGTGGCCGCACGAGCTCGACAGTGGGTCGCCAACCAGCAGACGTGGGTTCATATGGGCGACCAAGGTTGCGCAACCTTAGGTCAGAAGGTGTGGACATAGAGGTGGTGCCAGCGGCCTGCGTGGCCAATTAGCGGGGAGGTAACACATAATGCAAGTGGTACAGAGACATCGCAGGCAAGCCACCCTATTCTCCAGAGATAGCCTAACGTTGTGTACGTGGGGCTGGGCAAGGTGAGATTGCAGCAGTTGTTGGACGTAACGCCTCGGTGCATAACACAGGTGGTCGACTTGGTGGCTTACGCGACTAACTGTGCATTGGTCAGGGGGAGGCACAAGCCTCCGCCATCTCGGTACTGGCCCGGGTTTGGAACGCTGTGGTGCCAACAATGGGTTTCTAGGCATTTTTGTCCCACATTATGTATCTCTCATACCGTACATACCAGCTCACCTTGCTTGATTACAAGAGTCATAGCCATGTCGGTGCTCCAATGCAGAAACCTGATGCCCCTGCATGGTCGCTGGTGTGCACCGGAGGCTCCAAAATTGATTCACAATTGAAGGGAGGAAGGGGGATTATCCATGCCAACATTCCACAATTCTTTGCATGGATATGAAACCATGTGACCAAGTTTAGGCCTCTGCACGACATGTCCACGACATTTCTCTATTTGGCCTTAGAATGTGATGGACCCATGCATTGTTGTTCATAAGTGGTTTGTAGCCAATGTTTGCTTGTGCGAGCTGGAATAGACCGGACTGCAACCACGCTCTTTTTGCACATGCAGGTTTGGCAGACAGCCTTGAATCTGCGCATGTAGGGCATGTTTGCTTTGTTAGCATGTACTCGAGTCTAACGAACATTAGCATGGCATAGGAGAAGTATCGCAAAAGTGACATTCATTGTGTTACGTTCCAAATGTACACGAGTCCCTAATCTTTCCGAGTGGAAACTTCTGTCATTACACAAATAGCCCACCACGTGTTGAGACCTTGATTTTTACTTCGATGGTCGATGGCAATTCGGCTAACTACCCTCATCCTCCGGTGAACCTTCTCGCACTTTTTGGCAACTACAACCACTTTCAAGAATCATTGACAGAAGTGTCACGACCTTTCGGTCGACTTCTCGACGCATCGAGACATATCTATATTTTGAAAGATGCATGTCGCATCTTCGCTTTTGATCCTTAAAGTCCCCCAATTCCTCAACAAAGGTGCTTGAATTCGACCACTCACGATGCGACTCCACACGCGTCGCTCGACGATCGACCCACCGACCCTAACTACGTCTCATTTGTAACTGGACACTTGTATATATGTGTTTGATCATTAGGACACTTGTCATCGAAGTACACTTACCCCTAAATATAAACTGCGCAAGTGTCCCAAAGTCTCAAGTGTGTTCTGTTATGCAAATTCTACCTTTTCATCATCTACGCTCCGTTCAGCATAACACTTGGTATGAGAGCGCAGCGGCTCTGGAGAGGCATCTGAGGACTTTACCCATCCAGAGGACTACCTCACACAAGCCGTCAGCGCATATCACACGTCAAGACTTTGCAAACTTTGCGACTATGACGTGAAGCAAGCGAGTGCATGCAATGACCAGCAGCGGGTGTTCGGCGACGACTTCGGCAATGGAGGAGCAGAACGTGCCTATGCATGCAAACCCTGAAGCGGCAGCGAACATTGGCATGGCAGGCTATGCGACAGTTGGATCAACCCGTACGGCTCCGACGACCAGTCCAATCAAAGATCCAACGGTGGTAAACCAGCCGTCCCTACCGACAGCCTCGACATTGACAAAAAGAACAACATGTGGCACCGGACAACAGGTGCATACCAATAATGAACTGGCAAACCGTATATCCGCGCTCAAGGGGATCAACAGCCATCTGCTCCAACAACTCAACGTTGCGATGGAGGCTCTTTGTAATGCAAGTGCACAAGCGGCAGTGCTCGTCAAAAGAAGTACCCAACACTTGAGCAAACCCAAGATTCACCTGGCCCCTCCTGAACTGTTCGATCCTATAAACTCCAAGAAACCAACGGTTTGGATGTGGCTGATGAGTCTGGATGTCTTCTTCACGGCTACTGGGGTCAACGACGATTAAAAGAAGATTGACCTTGCGGCCACGCTTTTGTGTGGCACGGCACTAAGTTGTTCATCTGATCTTAAGGCCATCCAACGGCAGAAGGTGCGGAGCCTGATCAACGGTCAATGACACTCGTCTCATATCGTCGACTGTAGGCATTCTACTTTGGGAGTAGATCAACCCGCAATGGCAAGATGCGCTGACGCCACCAACCGGCTAGAATGAGTTCTCGCGCACAATGCTTGCACAACTGGGATGGCTGAATGAGAAGTATAATGCTCGGTACAAGCTCCAGCATATTTCTTAGCACTCCAGCATGGTAGAGTACACGCGGAGATTCGACGAGATCATCACTAGTGCAGACATTGCCCCTGGCAAGCTCTTTTTTCACTACAACAATGACCTCAAATGAGACATTTGACAAGCGATTGCCATTTTCGGCATCCAAAACAAATTAGGGTGGATGATCGCAGCAGCAGAAAGGATCGACAATGCCGACTACAACGCTTGGATCCGGGAATCCTACGGCTGGCGATCTCCCAACCACAATTGTAATGGGAACGGAAAAAACCAATCGAGAGACTCATCGACTCCGATGGAAATAGATGCCATTGATGAGAGAGAGAGAGAGAGAGAGAGAGAGAGAGAGAGAGAGAGAGAGAGAGAGAGAGAGAGACCTGCTAGAAGTGTGGAAAAGTTGGGCATATTGCCCGCAGTTACTGAAGCAAGAAGCAGGTTATAAAGGAAGGGAAGTTGTAGAAAAATGAGTCATGAAACGACAAGGGACATGAGTGAAAGACGCGACACTTGTCTTTGAGGAGCGATCTACGCTAAAGGATTGCCAATATGTACAACTTACAACACCCCAGAGGGTTTATGAGATTGCAAAATTTGACAAGGGGTACGAGGACGAAAAAATGCCGATGTTACTAAAAGTGCAATCCTGAGGTTACAAGAGTCACAGAATGGTACCAGCACTACTCGATGGAGGAGCTTCTCAGAGTTTCATTAGCAACAACATGGTTTGCACACTCAATTTGCAGTCCAAACCAGGGATTTTTTAAGGAAAAAACGTCAATGGAAGATTGCAAATATGGAGACTCCCAGAACCAGTACGACTACAAGTGGGAGATCTACGGGAGGTAACAGTTTGGAGATCCTATCCATTCAGTGACCAAAAAATCATTTTCGGATGAGATTTCTCATACTGGCACAATTTGCTGGTCGACTGGAATAGCAGTGTCGTCCATGTGGAAATCGAGAGTGCCAAGTGATACCTTCCATGCGTGGGTCAAAAGAGGACACGAGAAGGAGCAGAGGAAGAAGTACAAGAAGCAGTTGTGGTAGCCAAAAATTGACAATCAATACAGACGATACCGCTTATCGTGGCCAAATAATGCATACAACAAGGAGCTCGTGCGTGGCTCGTACATCTTCAGCCAATCGAGGAAGCGAAAGTGGCAGCAGTTGACTCATCAGTCTCATAAGCATCATCAGCCTCATCGGCATCATCAAAGTTTGCGATGGTACCCGAAAAGTTTACATCTCTCATACAAGAGTTTATGGACGTCTTCCCCAACGGAACTCCCAAAAACCCTACCACCTCAATGCGACATCGGCCATCGCATCGAGCTTAAACCAGGCAGCCAACTCACAGTTTGAGGGGGTTATTGGATGAGCAACCACGAGTTGACCGGGCTGAAAAAGCAGCTCGACGAGATGCTCGGTTAGGGGTTCATCCGCCCATCCACGTCACCATACGCCGCACTAGTGCTGTTTGTTAAAAAGAAAAATAGGAAAATGCAGATGTGTGTAGACTACCAGGTGGTTAACTGCACTACCATAAAGAACCGCTAGCCTCTTCCCCGAACAGACAAACTTTTTGAACAGGTCCGAAGGGCTCAAAATTTCACCAAAATTGACGTATGCAGCAGTTATCACTAGATCCGCGACAGACGCCGACATCAAGAGGAGGACGATTCGAACACGCTACGGGAATTTTGAGTTCACAGTCATACCGTTTGGACTTACGAATACCCTAGCGATGTTCATGGTGGTAATGAACAACATTTTCCACCCATACCTTGACGGGTATGTCGTGGTATTCCTCGACAACATCCTTGTGTACAGCCACACCCCGGAGAAGCACGATGAAAATCTTTAAAAAGTTCTTGAAGTCTTACAAAGAGAGATTTTTTTTTGAATCTTTTGAAGTACTTTGTTTGCCGTTTGATTTAGTTTTTGGGTCAGGTCATCAACGGCGGATGGATCACCATGGATGCGAAAAAATTGGCAGCAGTTGCGGATTGACCAACGCCGACCAACGTCTGAGCCGTTCATATTTTGTTGGCTTCTGCAATTACTACCGACGTTTTGAAGGGGATTAAGCCTAAGTGTCAGGGCCTCTCTTCGACCTCACTTGAAAAGAAAATGAGTGGCGGTGGAAAGACAGAAAACAAGAAGCATTCACTGCTTTGAGGAACGCTCTGACCTTGGCGTGAGCCCTACGATTAGCTGATCATCGGTTGACTACGTCATGGCTACAGACGCCTTAGATCGAGGTATTGGCAGGGTCCTCCTACAAAATCACCGCAACGGAGAGCAACCGGTTGCATACATGTTACAAAAGCTGCGAGGACCGGAACTCAACTATGCCGTACATGAGAAGGAGATGCTTGTGGTTGTACATGCATTTAAGATGTGTCAATGCTAACTTGAATTCCGCCAATGCATTGTACACGACGACCGCCATGCACTGAAGTATTTAAAGTCGCAGCCAAACCTCAGTCAACGTTAAATGCAATGGATGGAGTTCCTCGGATCCGGGTTTGACTAGGATATTGAGTACCGGATAGGCAAAACTAACCCATCAGACGTGCTCAGCCGCCGACTAGATCTGATGGCACAGGCAGCAACGCTACAACTGCAACAAGATTTGTATCTCAAGCACTTATGCACACAAGGCTACAGCCAGCATGGAAAGCATGACAAGGCAAAATTCTGGTATGATGCACCTTATTGGCGGTGACGATTCACTCGCCAAATGGTCGTTCCCCTGAGTGATGAACTTCGCCGCATGCTGCTCGAAGAGTGCCAAGACACTGGTCCAGTTGGACGTTCCCAAGAACACAAGACGCTGAAGAAGCTAGCAAAACACTTTGAGTGTGACAAGATGCAATCGAACGTGACCAACGTCCGCAAATCCTGTGACACGTGTTAGCGACAGAAATACCATCGCACACAGCCACCTGGACTTCTACAACTGCTCCCCATTACGACGGAACCATGGGCCAAAATCTCCATGGACATCGTCACAGGACTACCAGTCACACCCAAGGGATATGACGCAATCCTCGTGGTTGTCGACAGGTTTTCCAAAATGTCTCATATCATTTCGATAACGACCACCTTCACTGCCAAGGGAACAGCACGGCTGTTTCTAAACAACATCGTGTGGCTACACGATGTACCGAGAAGCATCACTAGTGACAGGGACGGTCGATGCACCAGTCATTTGTGGCATGAACTAATGACTAGCTACAGCAGTTGGATCCAGCTTTCAACGGCGTTCCATCCTCAAACCGACGGCCAAACGGAGTGGACCAATCAGACGCTCCGATAACTTCTTCAAATATTATGCAAAACTCACTAGAAGGATTGGGCACATAACTCCTGAACGCCAAAATCGCATACAGTTTAGTGATCTCCACCGCAACAGGTAAAACTCCGTTTGAAATGGTGTATGGCAAACTTCCCGCCACACCAACCAGACTATACCCCCAGAGGATCATTCCCACTGTGATTCTCTTCCATGTGGGAATAAACACGAAAAACACTCACGAAGACACAAGCGGAGATGAAAGGAGCAGCTAACTGACATTGCAACGACAATGTGTTCTTCACTGGCAACAGAGTTCACCTTAGTTTGACCAATATCAAACTCTACGGAAGCGACTACTCAAAAAACAAACCCTGATGATTGGGACCGTTTGAGATTGAGCGCATGCAAACCCCTCTGGTTGCGCAACTCAAACTCCTTGACACCATGCAAGTTTATCCGGTGTTCCATATTAGCTGGCTCAAGCACTATCGCGACCCCGGAGAGAACGTTTTTGACAGGGATGTCCCCCTTCCTCCTGTACAAGTGGACGAGGACACAAAACATGTCATCGAGGACATCCTCGGCCATTGCCGACGTGGCAAAACAACAGAATGTCTTGTCTAGTGCCATGGCTACGATGTCTTGCATAACTTCTGGGAGCCCCACCACAACTTCTAAGGCGTCGATCACCTCATCGACGTCACCAGGCCACATCTGTACGAGCGCCGAAATGTCCTGACTAAAAGAGGGGGAAGTGTTATGGACCAGACGTACATGAGTCCCTAAGGTTTTCCAGTGGGCATTTCTGTCGTTACACAAATGACCCTCTACGTGTGGAGACCTCGATTTTCACTACTATGGTTGATGGCAATTTGGCTAACTTCCCTCATCGTCCGGCAAACCTTCTTTTGCTTTCTGACAACTCCGACCACTTTCGAGAATCATCGGCAGAAGTGTCACAACCATTTGGTCGACTTCTCGACGCATCGAGACCTATCTAGATTTATAAAAATGCATCTCGCACCTTCGCCGTCGATTCTTGAAGCCCCTTGATTCCCTGGCGGAGCTTCTCGAATCCGACCACTCATGATGCGACTCCATACGCGTCGTACACAATCAACCTTATGACCTCGACCATGTCTCATGTGTTACTCGACACTTGTACATATATTTTTAAACATTTCAACATTTGTCATCAAAGTACACTTACCTCTAATGATAAACTTCTCAAGTGTCCCAGATTCTCAACCATGTTCTGCTTCGCAACTTCTACTTGCTCACCACCTAGGCTCCGTTTGGCATAACAAACTACATGGTTCACAAACACATTTGTGTTCCCCATTGCTTAGGGGTTATGAAGACCGTCAAACCAACAATTTTTGAAGAAAAGCCTAGTAATTGAAATTTGTATCCATAGACATGCAGCGCATGATTGTACATACTCCAGAAACCAAGCGCGAAACATGTGTTCGCTTGAAAAGAAGAACGACGTTCCCACCATGCAACACATATAACATAGATACTGAATCGTTGATAAGTAAAACTACCAAGGACGGATGTTTGGTTTTCTTCTAAAACATGGGTGGATGGTTGCTTTTCTTTTGAATCATGGGCTGATGGTTTCTTTTCTTCCAAACGAATGAATCTGAAGACACGCAGTGGAGCTTCCAAGTGTCGTGTTCGTGGACACTGGGAGAACTGTGCCAGAAAGTTCACGACAAAGGCTATGTCTACCCTGGTTGTCGTAGCCAAATTTTTAGAGAGCCGATCACGCAAAGATAGTGTGTGACGTCAACCGCCTCCCCCAGCTTTGACACATCCAGTGTCTTCAGCAGCTGCTGTCCAGCTCGGGTCATGGGCGTGGACGCCGTGGGCACTGTCTCGAGGAGGGAAGCAAAATGCTCCCCCAAGCTGCAAACGTAGGCAGCCTGATGAACATGGAGGACACGGCGAGGGCGGTCTTGCTCTAGCTCCATGCCCAGAATGACACGAGCTGGTCCTAGGTCCTTCATGTTGTAGGTCGACTGAAGGAGTGACTTGACCTCCTTCACAGCCTCTGGACTGGGTGACGCGATCAGCAAGTCATCAACATACACGAGAACAGTGACAAAGGGGGCTGATGGAGGAGTGAAAAAGAGAGACGGATCGACATTACTGCGTTGATAGCTGCCCTTCTCAAGCATGGACGTGCTTTCTTGGTTCCAACACCTAGGTGCCTGCTTCAGGCCATACAACGCCTTCCGCAGTCTCCAGACCCGGTTGGTCCCATCAGAGAACCCAGGGGGCTGGACCATGTAGATCTCTTTGTCCAACTTCCCGTGGAGGAAGGCGTTGTTGACGTCCATCTGCTCAAGCTCCCAATCGTGCTGAGTGACAAGGCTTAGCAGGGCGCGATCTATGGTGTAGCGGCCAACAGGTGCAAATGTCTCATCAAAGTCCACACCTGGGACTTGGGAGAATCCTTTTGCAGTCAGCCGAGCTTTGTACTTGTCAAGGGTACCATTGGGCTTGTACTTGCGCCTGAATACCCAGCGTGAATCAATGGATTTGCACCCGGGAGGCAGGTCAACCAGCTTGTACACAGCATGGTCGTCCAGGGCCTTCAGCTCGTCGCGCATTGCGGCTTCCTACTGCTGTGCATCAGGAGCCATGCATGCTTGACAAGCTGTGGTAGGCTCTTGCGGAAGAGCTCCAGAGCCTATGGTTGCATGGCATTGAGCAACGGTGGTGGCTGCAGTAGCAGCGACAGCACGAGCGTGCTCAGAGATAAGCAGTGCCTGACCTAGGGGGGAACTGGGATGGACAACCCCACTGGCAAGGCCCAGTGGATCCATGCCTGTCGGCACGTTGGCAACCTAAGTTGTCTGGGACTGGGATGGGCGGTCGCACAGAACAGAGGAGTCAGAGGGGCGTTGCGGGAGTGCACGAAGACGTCCGTTGTGGACGAAGGGTGAAACTGTGCAGGGTGCGTAGTCTCGACAGGCACCTAGCGAGTGGTCTCGGCAAATACTGAGCGAGTGGTCTCGACAGACACTGGGCGAGTGGTCTCGATAGACACAGGGGAGGCCGGCAACACGTCAGGGACAACAGGACGTGCTGCGGACGGGGAGGCAGACACTGGGCGAGTGGTCTCAACGTCCTTGTCCTCGTCCGGCCCTACGGGAGGCAGACAGTGGGCCAAACGCAGGGCCGGACGAGGACAAGGACATGGCCGAATAGGGCAGTGTGCTAGCCGAGCCACAATACAAGGATGTAGGCGAGACATGAATCGGCGGCACGTCGGAAGACTGGAGAGGGGAAGGTGGAGGAGGAGAGGCTGTAGTAGGAGAGACGACCGGAGGGACCGGACAAACTCCCCCCCCCCCC
>SZWC01014433.1:2386-23556 GCA_023375785.1 Penium margaritaceum
TATCTATATCTGTATCTATATCTTTGTCTATATTCATATCCATATCCATATCTATATCTATATCTATATCTATATCTATATCTATATCTTTATCTTCATCTTTATCTGTTAAAACAGCCAAAAAAAAAGTACAATTACGAAGGGTGGACCCTCCCCTATGTACGAGTTGAGATTTATGTTTACCATATCTTGCACTTCAAACAATTGACGAGGTATCTAGCCTTAATTTCCATGCTGGATTAGCAATGCATACGGCTGATCAAGCATGGTGAGGAGGGTCATGTGAGCATCCCTCCATCTGGACCCTGGCTCACTCATGAGATGGCGATCGAGCAATGACCCAATTGTCTTCCAAAAATATCAACGCGCAAACCCCTTAATACAAGTAAAGACTTTGTACGTTTAGGATCAAGCCCTCGCAAAATAGTAAACACTACATCGTATTATGGGGATAAGAAGTAAAAAAAATAATTGAAAGAAAGGACTTTTGCTAAGCAGTGATTGTGAAAAAAGGAGTTTTCAGATTTTCTTGCAGCACACAAAACTCCTTGGGTTGGCACGACAAACAATTTTAAACCCAACCCTGAATCACCTTTGGGGTTGAGGTTTTTTTTCTTTGCGCATGCATCTGGTGGGCCCCGCTGTAATGGGTCCATAAAGATTCCTTTCCAATGCATGGGGTGTCTCGGACCCCTCACACAAACCCCATTCAAACCTCTCCCTCGAATAATCACACGTGGGGTTTGTGATTGTTGAAGGGGCCAGATGACATCTTCACTACGATGCTACATTTCATGTAGCGAAAACATGGTGTTTGCCCGCTTTTATTTTTTCATATGTCGTTGTTTTTCTTCGACTTGTGGATGTATCTGTGTTAATGTTAAAATTTGCTAGATATGGCATGGTTAGAGAGCGCTCACTGGATCTAGAGGACTTATTCATGAAATTGATGGGTATATGGTCACACCCTTCATATCTATATCTATTGTTTGTTTTTGTGCATCCTCATTAAGCTCTATTGTTTCCTCCCGGCTTGTGTACACTGGCGTGCAGATGAATGACGGTGAGATTTGACGCTGATGGAGTATTGCCCAGTGGAGCCGACGCACGCTGAGGCCTCATTCAATAGCAGCTTGCTGCCTTGACGCAGCAGCTTGGAGCACTGTAGCCACCGGCCTCACACACTCCCACCAGTGCCCCGCTGTCGTTCATTCCTAATAAGCACACTAGCCACGTTGTGTTCGCTGCCACGCATAATCTGGCACAACAGCATAATCAGCACCAGTGGAAGACAATGACCACCGTCCTCGGCCCCACTCTGGCCCCACTCTGGACGCTGACCGAAGTCAAAAGGATTTTGAGACGCCGCTCCCGCCACTTCAGGCAGGCAAGTAGTTCCGGAGCTGGGAGCTCAGCATTTGCATTGGGACGCGGGGTGAAGGCTTGTGGGCGTATTACACCCTTCCATACAACTCCACTCAAGCCGACCAAATATATGACGCTGGTCGCGCAGTACGCATCCTTGTCCTCGTCGCCCTTCCGGTTTCACGCCTAGCCTTAGAGCCCTTTCTTGGCGAATTCACCGCTACCGACACCCCAAACCTTACAGCCGCGTGACACACCCTCACCCGTCCCCATCGCCAATATGAGCGAGGCTGAGAATAGCCTTCTACTACGAGAGTTCAACTCCCTCCACATGGGGGAGACCGAGATACTCACCCCTTACTGGCAACGGGTTGAAGACATCATCCGTCGGCTCGCCACCTCCACTCCACCCCCTATGGCTGCGATCCTCACCATCAAGTGCGGTGCCACCAGCACAGACGTCTTCGTGCACTACACCCAGGATATCCCCTCCACCATGGCGGCCCATGGCACCCTCATGCCTTGGGCATACGAGCTCTTCCTTAGGATTGAGGAAGCTCATCTGGAGTCTCGCCCCCGGCGCACTGAGGCCCTTGCCTCCCCTGCCATCGCTTTAGTGGCCACTGAGATCGAGCATGATCGCTCCCATGGCATCCTGCACGCCGACCAGGCTGCCTATGTGCAGATCCTATCCATTTGCTTCGCCAAGGACCTGCCCCTCCTGCCGAGCGCATCTTCACCCATGTCACCAGATGGCAAAGTGAAGCTGAAGAGTCCTGACCTAGCCGTTGTGGGGGAGCCAGTTGACGTGAGCATGTATCTGCGAGTCATCGGGTCACTGATGCTTCTAGCAACGACGATGCATCCAGATCGCGTATTTGTCAAACTCCTTACTCAGTTTTCTCAGGAGTCGCGTCACCTTTACTTCGAGGCCACAATCCGAGTATTGCGCTATGTCGTCTCAACTCCTCGACAGGGACTCATATTACGCTGCCATCCGTCTGTCTTCATGATGGACTACATCAATAGTGAGTGGGCTGGCAGTTCCAACGGTAATAGCCAAACAGGCTAGATCTATTTATCAGTGGCACGGCTGTGTCCTAACGTAGTGGCAAGCAAGGGTGCATTGCACGTAGCACTGCCGAGGCTAAGTACGTGGCCCTTGGCTTAGGCGCGTGTAAGAGTGTGTGGTTATGTCGTTTGTTGTCTGAGTTGCGTCCATCCGTCGCATCCATCACGTTTCATTATGACAATGAAAGTGTCATGGCCGTCATCGACAATGACGGCGTGCATCACACACGCACAAAGCATATAAATGTTGAGTATCCTTATGTTTGTTTGTTGTTGCATGAGGGCAGCATCAGCAATATGTGGGTTGAGACAGCACGAAAGCTGGCTGACTTCTTAACGAAGGCCCTCAAGCACGAGTGGTTCAAGAAGGCCGTGATTTCGGTCTGTGTGCGTCCATGAGTTCCGCTCTTTGTCCCCGCGTACGTCTCTGCATGCCCTAGGGGAGTCTGAATGTTGACCACGCCTGTGAGTCATGGGGGAGTGTTGGTTTCTACGCATCTTCACTCTGCACTGTTGTGTCCTCCCGACTTGTCTACATCGACGTGCAGATGATTGACGGCGAGACTCGATGCTGCTAGAGTGTCGTCCGGTGGAGCCGACGAACGCTAAGGTCTACTCGCAGTTTGTTGGAGCCTTCTCTCTCTGGCGGTGTCCTTACCTCCATCGCCAGGCCTCCGCGGCGGTCGGGCCGCCGGCGGTCATTGCCATCGTAGATGCTGTCTGCATGTGTCAGGCGCTGAATCTGGCTGTACCATTGCGTCTACAGCGTCATGCTCTGCATAGGGTCCATGTCTCATGTTGCGTGGCACTGTTTGGCATCATGGACCATCGTAGGCACTGCCTAGGTTTGGGCAAGCATAACTCTTTGCTGCTATACTTCTAGCTATTTCTGACCGCATAACTGCATTCGTAGTGTCGGTATCATGGCATGGTCAAGTTTTCAAGCAAAACGGATGACGCGCAGGTTTTGAGCTGTCGACCAACTGGCAGGGCTCATCAAGAAAACCCTGCCTGCCAGAAGATATGTCTAGGTCTATTTTCTGATTGGCTGGTTAGCTGAGCAACAATCTCTACAGAGCTAGGGGGGGCTAGAACTTGGAGGGGTCTCCCATTGTTACTCATTCCTCATTCCTAATCAGTCACTTTCCATTTTCAGCTCCTTTCTAGTGCTAACACTGGCGCGCGCGTTGCTGAGTAACAAACCCAGAGCTTCAACACTTGGACTCTGGAGCAGGAAACTGAGGGGGCAACAGACGTAAGCACCAAGCGTGGAAGCCCGCACGCTGGATCAACAATGTTGCTGCCCCAACCTACTGCCTAGTTTTTCCTATTTCTATAACTGTGTTTATGTTAAAATCTATATCTATAGCTATATATATGCGCAAATCTCTATCTACAATGATATCTTTATCTATATCCATATGCATATGAATTTTGATCTACATATAATCATACATACATAAATTAATACATACTTATGTCTTTTTAGACATACTTATGTATATCTTTGTGTATGTTGTGAGCCATATCCAAATCTCTACCTTTTTTTATGGATACATTGTTATTAAACCCAAAATTTCCATATGTTAAAGACAATGTCAAAGTACAAGCAACAACAAGAACATGTAGAAGAGCAAGAAAATGTTGGATTTATCTACGTTTTCAGACATATAGCATCTGAATAGCATACCTTTATATGCTTCTTCTTTCAAAGTGATTTACATTTGTACATATGCTTTTTAAACATACCAAAATGATGTTTTCTCATGATGATTTGATATGGCAGTGATTTTGGGGGGAGGGGGTGGGGGTTGTGGGGACGCCTCACGATCAACAATTTTATCGCTGACCATCAGTGTCTGGTCCCATACGGACTCCCCCCCCCCCAAAAAACTGTGTTCGCCATTCTAACCTTTGTGATGTCTTCTACACCCGACGTGATGCTGGCAACTTCACATCGGGAGAAAATCAGGCCCTCTTGCTTCGACATTTGAATTCTCTGGCGATTGACGGGGTCAACCGCTATCAAATGCGAACATTGATTTGGTAGCATCACTTCGTTGGGCAACATGATCGCGTTCAGTGGCGCGACCCGGTTGTAGTTTGTGAATTAATCCCTTAGGGGCACGATAGAGATGAAGTTATTGAAATGAAATAAACATTAGGGGAAAAATAGAAATGACATTAAAAACTGAGCGTGCAGGCCCATGCAAAACAAACATGAGCTCTGTGTGTGAGTGCGATGCAATACAGCAAGAATTTGGCTAAGTCTGGAACACTCAATACAAAAGAACAAGAAGAGAATAAAAATGATCCCCTATCGGGCTTAAGTAAGGGCGTCGGGAGCTAGCCGCACCAGGCCCCGTCACCCCCGCTGAACCCAAACGAGTCAGCATGGAGAATACACTACGTACACCACGATAACAATAATGGTGGTCTCCTCAAGGCACCGGAACAGCTGTGCGAGTGCCCTTGTCTCGACCACTGAGAAAATAGGAGCAGTGCCAGAACATCTCAGAATCAACGTCCAGACATCACACACGGCTTTCTGAACATCGGAAGCGCTAGTACAACCACCAGGTCTCCTCGTCGCACTGGTACAGTCCACCGGGTGTGCGGGTCTCAACCCACCGAGAAAACTCTCATAACTCCGGAGAAGCCTACAGGGCTGCCAGAACGCATCAACCACATCTCGTCGGCGCTTTCGTAGGTGCTAGAGAAGTCTCGGGACACTCTGGAGGCCCGTCGTGTCGTCACACCCTCCTCTACCATATACCGCCAACATGGGTATATGGATAATGCATCAGCGTCAGTCGTGACGGGTGGAAGCCACACAAACCAACACTCCCCCTGGCTGACATAGCCGTCCACGTAAGAACAAATGAACGAAGGCATGTCAACGACACACACACTCATCTACTACACATCAAAGGTCTCCCTAGACAGTGGCACATCCCACCAAGTGTCTGGGTCTCGACCATGAGAGGAGTGATGCACATGCACACAAACCAGTGTAATACACATAATACGCATGTCAGACAACAAGATGGTCTCCTCGTGACACTGGCGGTACCAGTGCCCAGGTCTCGACCACTACGAGCAATCCAACAGGTGCTTGTGTGCCGACCACAATAGCATCATCAATTAACACATACGATCACAGAGGATCTCCCCATAACACGGGTCTACCTCACCACGTGTCCGGGTCTCGACCACTATGGGCAAACGAGCTGCGATGCACATGCCACATGTATTATGGCCACACACCAAGACACAGGACCCCATGGTTCTCCTCGTGACATTGGTGCAACTGACCAAGTGTCCGGGTCTCGACCAACAGAGCATGGCTGTAGTATGCTCATAACAGAGTATGGACCCCTTGGAATGCATGTCCCATAATGTCGCGTCATGTCGAGGTCCACACAACACTCCCCCTGGGCAGATGAACCTGGTGGTGATGTCCTCGACAAAAATGCTCATGCCGTAGCTGAACATATCCTGGAGGATGAATCATGTGGTCTCTGCATCATATAGAGATAGCTCCCCCTGTCATGTACGAGTCGGCTCCCTCCCTAAAAGACAAAGTGGTGTCTCCGGCTACGACTCCACACGTCGCAACTCCATCACCTATAGTGTACCAATCCTCACGTGACTGCCAAGGGTCCCAACTCATAGTCTCTCCTCTGTCTGCTCTATTGCGATGCATCTGTGTACGTCGGAGGAAAGGGAATGGGCGAGCAACATGCGAGCGTGGATGAAGTGGCGGAGCTGGCCTCCAAGGCGAGATAGAGCACCCTGATGCACAGGATTGTACAGCCATAAGAAGAGGCTTGGAGCGACGAATTGGATCACTACTCATGGACGAAGGTGATGACGGAGGAGCTGAGTCGGGTGGATGAAGGTGCATGATGATAACCACACAAGGAGGATCGATCACGAAGTCGACAAGAGCGATGATGGAGGAAACTGAAGGCATGCTCAGCTCTCCCATGGTAGTGTCTCCGTCGAATGCCATACTCAGAGCTGCTACAAGATCCTCCCTGAGTATGGGTGTGCCAGATGCTGGTGGCGGAAGGCTCGTGTCCATAGTAGTGATGCTCCCCTCCTCTGATAATCGCTCACGCGTTGCCATCATCTCCCGCTGCAGCATCACTATACGCTCCCGTAGGTCGGCGTAATCCACCTCATACATGTGGAGGTAGCCCATGTATGCCTTGCAAAGCATAAACTCTGCCTCACTGGATGCTGCACATGCAGACTACAGAACTTGTGAGTACAACTCTATCTGCATCTCTGCTGGTGAAGACGATGGAGCCGATGCTGTTGCATCCTCCTGGGGGTCAACCAAAAATTTCAATGTGGTGAGACGCTGGAACATCGTATACATTTGCAGGTGTCGCATCCACACCACAGCTCGTGTCTGTCATATGAGGAGTGAGCGGACGCATGTTGAGAGAGAAGGAGAAGGAGGAGTCGTCAGAGTGTGTATAGCATGTGAAGAATTCGTCGGTGTAGGTACTGCCACTATCAGCGTCGATGTGATCAGCAGGGTCACCAATAGGTGAAAACGAGGCGGCAGAACTCAGCTCTTGCTGATAAGGTGACTCTATCCACGTGTATGGATCTGCTCCAGTATCCTCGACTGCCGCCGTACTGGACACAGGTGTGCAGGAATCCGGCTGGAAAATGCCCGTCAAGGCGACCAACAAGCGTAGCTGGCGCTCACGCACTGTCTCGCCGGGATGGCTGGTCACTGCCACCTACTCAATAATGGAGTGAGGACCACCGTCTGACTGCATCATGTGTGTCCCTGCTCCATCGTGTGTACGGTAACCCGTAGACAGTGGGAACATCGACGACTCCTCACGCTGAAGCTGGTCCTGAGGAGGCACAGATGACACAGTGGGGACATATGCTGCAGCATATGTCCTAGGGACATCTCTCAGAACTGCTTCTCTCAAGAATGCCTCAACCTCTAAAGGACTGGCCGGCCAACTCTATGTATGGACTACGACCGCTGTCGGGCTGGAGTGAGTCGCGTTCGCCAATGCCCCCAGAAATCCGTATGGGGCATCCTGATCCGCACGGGACTGCAATGCCACCGCTAGGCTGCTACCGGTCGGAGTCGCGTTTGGCAGCACCAAAGCACGTGGCATGTGCACTCCTCCTAGTGGAACCTGCTGCTGTAGAACGTCCGGCTCCTGCCCCAGCGTAGATGTCGAACTTGATGACATGCACGTCCCAAGTACTCCAACATCCACCGGACTGGTATGAGTTTGCTGCACACTCTCCCCCAAAAGACTGGTAGATGCATCCCGGTCTGTACGGGACTCCTGTGCCACCGTCGAGCCCCCACCGGGTAGAGCCACGAGTGGCACCACCCAGGGACGCCGTGCCTGTGCTACTCCTGATGTCACTTGCTGCTGTGGAGGATCTGGATCCATCCTGGACGATGACAGGCAAGTCTCTACCATGAATGCCATGTTGGGATCAGACTCCACGCCATGTGCTCTCATCGAATCATCTGAGTCTGCCTAAGCTGATGCTCGGGCATCACGGCCCGACGCGAGTGCGGATCCTGTGGCTACGGTCACAACAGGCAATGCGCAGTGACCACACTCCCCCTCAACATGTACAGTAATGAAAGTCGAAGAGGTCGAGGATGAATCCAAACTGTCGTAAGCACGGCGTGCGGAGCGCTGTCGCCGACGCCGTGGGGAAACAAAACTGAAATGACTACAGGAGGGCATGTCATGGCACGGTGGTGTCCTCGTAGCAGGAGAATGGAGGATTATGAGAATGGTGGCAGCCTAGGACAGGCCAACATGTGAAGTTGAAGGGACACCATCAAATGAGGAAGAAAGAGAGGATGAAGGAGATGTGGTCAAAGAGGCCGTTTACAAACTAGTAGCAGAAGCACGCTCAGTGACGACGAGGTCACAAAACCTCTGCACCGTCTGTCGCAGGCCGTGGATCTCGACCAATATGGTCGCTAGAGGTCCAGCTAAAGGGTCTACCATCACTGGCAGATCTGTATGCTTTGGAGGACGCATGCTCGGACGCGGCTAAAGCCAAGGTGGATGCTAGCCACGAGGACGCATCCGGCAGCGACGCCAACCATGACCTCCATCACCACAGTAGTAGCAGGCAAACGCGCAGGACACATGCTCATGTGTCTGCGTACTCATCACGTGCGCTGGATGATGGATAGGTGCCGAGGGCACCTACTCCTGGTGGTAAACAACAAGCCGCAAGAGAGGATGAGGCCAGTAGGTACTGTCGCTCCTGGAGGTCACGACGTCGAGGTCAACAAACGTGACCAGACGGGACGAGCTGTACTACCACAGCACACTCGCAGACTAGAGCCTGACCAGCTGCGGCTACTTATGCTGCTGCCACTAATAGAGAAAAGACTGATCCAAGAAGTGAAGGGGTGGCGGTTGCAGATGTGGCTACTACTCCAAACATTAGATGACCCAGCCTTCGAAGATGGAATTATTCGAATCCGCCATCAATCCTAGGGAGTGAAGTGCGCGTACCAATCCACGGGCCGGAGGGAGACATTGGTCCAGGGTGCGTCTCAAAGCGGAGATTGCCGCTGACAACACAATCAGATATCGAATGGGAATGCGAAACAGGAAGTGCTGCAACAACTGCTCTACACTAAGTAGTCGTCGCCATTGGACCGCCACAGCCGCTGTAACTACGAATACTACTGCTCCTGTAGTGATTGCTGCTACTACAGGTGACCGTGTGATTCCGGGCTATTGTATAACCCTTGAGTCCCGTCGAGAAACCGCAATCCGAGGATCTTTCTCGATCTACCCAAATCCTTTTTTATGTTTACCCTTTTTTTGGTCTGCACCGGATACCCCACTCCGAGGGAATTTCCCTTAAAGTTCACCTTTTTAGGCACGAGTGGAGTTCCTTTTCTTGTGGTTTTTTCTCTCACAATTCATCCTTTCCGAGGAATCGCTTGTCCTCCCTCTGAAGCCAGGTGCCACTGGTTCCTTGCTTTTTTCTTCCCTCTCTGGCCTGCTCACCTCGTGCGAGGGTGCGATCGCACCCACGTTCACGTGCGTGCGATCGCACCCACGCGGCCGGCCGGTGCTGCCGGCCTTGGCTGGCATCGTCGGCCGCGCTGCTTCCGTGCAACAGCACGGAAGCGGCAAGGCTGCTGCAGCAGCAGCTGCAGCTGCTGCACCGCGTGGCTGCTGTTGTTGCTTCACGCTCTGCGGCTACTACTACTGCCTTTTTTTTTGTTGCTCTGCACGCTGTTGCATGCTGCTACTGTTGCTGCAGTTGCTTCTGCTATTGTTGCATGTTGTAGCTGCTGCTATGTTGCTGCTTGCTGCTGCACGCAGCAGCTTTTGCTCGTTGCTGCTGCTCGCTGCTGCCACTACTGCACGCTGCTGCTACGTCGCTGTTGCTTGTGCACGCTGCAATTGCCAATGAGTGCTGATGCGTCGCAGTTGCTCGTGCGTGCAGCTGCTGCCAACGCATACTGCTGCTGTTGCTGCTGCTACTGCTCACGATGCACGTATTCCTCTCGGAATTCCGCCAGATGCCGGCCGGTGTAGTCCTTTGCGGTGGTGCATGTGCTGCTTGTGCCACCAATGGAGTGGCTGCTGCACTCGAGGGTAGTTCACGGCTGCCACTTCCTTGCTTAAAAAATGGCCCCTCCTATACGATGTTGCCTACGTGGCGCCTTGTGGCGCATTCTCCTTGCGTTCCGCCCACTGCTGCTGCTTATGCTGCTCACACGCCCCCCTGCGCTCTGATACGAAATTGGAAATATCTTTTGGCGTGCAGGCCCATGGAAAAACGAACATGAGCTTTGTGTGTGAGTGTGATGCAAGACGGCAAGAATTTGGCTAAGTTTGAAACGCTGAATATAAAAGAACAAGGAAAGAATACAAATGAGCCCCTAGCGGTGTTGGTTTTCCCGCGTCTCTCATTGTACTCTCTTGTGTCCTCCCGGCTTGTGTACATTGGCGTGCAGATGAATGACAGCGAGACTTGACACCGCTGGAGTGTCGTCCGGTGGAGCCGACGCACGCTGAGGCGTATTTGCAGTTCGCTGGAGCCTCCTCCCTACGTCAACGTGCTCAGCTCCATCGGTAGGCCTCCTTGGCGGTCGAGCCGCCGGCGTTCACTGGCTCCGTACAGGTCATCTGCGTGCTTGTGGTGCTGGATCTGACTGTGCTATTGTGTCTACAACGTCATGCTCTGCCTAGGGTCCATATTTCATATTGCGGGGCATTGTTTGGCACATTGGACCAGCGTAGGCACGGCCTGAGTTTGGGCAGTCATAACTCTTTGCTACTATTTTTCTAGCTGTTTCTGACCACACAGCTGCGTTTGCAGCATTGGTATTATGGTATGGTCTAGTTTTCAGGCAAAACAGATGACGCCTGGGTTTTGGGCTGTCGGCCGTCTGGCAAGCCTCACCGAGAAAACGTGCCAGCCTGAAAATCAAGCTATTTTCTGATTGGCTGGTCATCTGAGTAACAAGCTCTACAGAGCTGAGGGGGAGCTAGAACTTGGAGGGGTCTCCCATTGTTGTTCATTCTTGATTGCTAATCAGTCACTTCCAGTTTTCAGCTACTTTCTGGCGCTAACACTGGCGCGTGCATCTCTGAGTAACAAACCCAGAGCTCACAGACTTAGACTCTAGAGCAGCAGACTGAGGGGGCAGCAGGCTTAAGCAACAAGCGTGGAAGCCTGCACGCTGCATCAACAACGCTGCTGCCTCAACCTGCTGTATAGATTCTAGCTAGCGGGCTTAAGTAGGGGCGCCAGCAGTTAGCCGCACAAAGCCCTGTCAGCCCCGCTGAACCCAAACGACTCAGCAGGAAGAACACACTGCGTACACCACCGTAAAACTGGAAACAATGTTTAGGGCATGCAGGCCCATGCAAAAACAAACATGAGCTCTGTGTGTGAGTGCCATGCAAGACGGCAAGAATTTGGCTAAGTCTGGAACGCTGAATATAAAGAACAAGGCAAGAGTACAAATGAGCCCCTAGCGGGCTTAAGTCGGGGCGCCGGCAGCTAGCCGCACCGGGCCCCGTCACTCCCGCTGAGCCCAAACGAGTCAGCGGGGAGAACACACTGCGTACACCACAATAACAATAACAATGGTCTCCTCGAGGCACCGGAACAGCTCTTGGAGTGCCCGGGTCTCGACCACCGAGAAAATAAGAGCAGTGCCAAAAAATCTCAGAATCAACGTCCAGACATCACACACAGCTTTCCGAACATCGAAAGCGCTAGTACAGCCACCGGGTCTCCTCATCGCACCGGTATAGTCCACTGGGTGTGCGGGTCTCAACCCAACGAAAAAACTCTCCTAGCTCCAGACAAGCCCACAGGGCTACCAGAACGCATCGACCGCGTCTCGTCGGCGCTGTCGTAGGTGCTGGAGAAGTCTCGGTGCAGTCCAGAGGCCCGTCGTGTCGTCACGCCCTCCTCTACCATATACCCCGGATGTTGGTATATCGGTAAACTAGCGGTGTTGATCGTGTCGGATGGAAGCCACACAAACCAACACTCCCCCTGGCTGACATAGCCGTCCACGCCAGAACAAATGAACGAAGGCATGCAACAACAATGTATGGCAAGCCATAACATGCATGAGTCAACTCACACAGAAACACACACACATACTCATCTGCTATCCATCTAGGATCTCCGTGGACACTGGCACAGCCCACCAAGTGTCTGGGTCTTGGCCATGAGAGGAGTGATGCACACGAACACAAACCAGTGTAATGCACATCATACACATGTCAGAGGACAAGATGGTCTCCTCGTGACACTAGCGGTACCAGGGTCCGGGTCTCGACCGCTACGAGCAATCCAACACAATAGTATCACCATCCAAACATAGGATCATGGGAGGATCTCCTCGTAACACGGGTGCAACGCACCACGTGTCCGGGTCTTGACCAACAGCTCGCATGCACATGCCACATACAGTATAGCAACACACCAAGACACACAATCACATGGTCTCCTCGTGACACTACTACAATGCACCGAGTGTCCGGGTCTCGACCAATAATGTGCTATCATCTACATGCAAGTGTGCAGGTACGTAGCATGAGCCACATGCGGGATGCTGTAGATGCTCACAACAGAGTATGGACCTCGCCATGCATCTCCCAGGACGTCACGTCAGGTCGATGTCCACACAACATTCCCCCTGGGCAGATGAACCTGGCACCGATGTCCTCGATGGAGATACTGATGTCGTAGCTAAACAGATCCTAGGCGATGAGTCATGTGGTGTATCCATCATGTAGAGACAGCTCCACCTGTCACCTGCAAGTCGACTCCATCCCTCAAAGACAAAGTGGTGTCTCCGGCTACGACTCCTCACATGAATCTGCATCACCTGGGGTATACCATTCCTCGCGTGACTGCCAAGGGTCCGAACTCAAAGTCTTTCTTACCTCCGCACTGCCGCGATGCATTTGTGCACGCCGGAGGATCGGGAATGGGCAAGCAGCACGCGTGCGTGGATGAAGTGGCGGAGCTGGCCTCTGATACGGGATAGCACACCCTGAGACACACGGGTGTACTGCCAGAAGAGGAGAGCTCGAGCGACGAACTGGATCACCACTCGTGGATGAAGATGAAGATGGGGCATGTGAGTCGGGTGGATGAAGGTGCGTGATGGCAGAAGAAGAAGAAGGAGGAGCGATGATGGGATCGACAGGAGCCAGGATGGCGGAAGCCGAAGGCACGCTCACCTCTCCTATGACTTTGTCTCCAACGGACGTCATACTCGAAGCAAGTACAGGATCCTCCCTGGGTACAGGTGTGCCAGATGCTGCTGGCGGAAGGCTCCTACCGGTAGTAGTGATGCTGTCCTCGTCTGAGAATCGCTCACGCGCTGCCATCATCTCCCGTTGTAGCATGACTACACGCTCCTGCAGATCAACATAATCTGCCTCGGACATGTCGAGGTGGCCTATGTCGACCTGGTGTAGAATAAACTCTGCCTCATTGGATGCTACACATGCAGACTGCACAACTCATGAGTACAACGCCATCTGCATCTCTGCTCCTGAAGACGATGGAACTGGTGCTGCTGCATCCTCCTGGGGGTCAACCAAGCTCGTAATGTGCTGAGACGCTGGAACATCGGATGCAGCTGTAGGTGTCGCATCCACATCACAGCTCGTGTCTGTCATGCAAGGAATGAGCGGTCGCATGCCGAGAGAGAAGGAGAAGGAGGAGTTGTCAGAGTCCATAGAGCATGTGGAAACGTCATCCGTGCATGACTACACGCTCCTGTAAATCAGCATAATCTGCCTCGGACATGTCGAGGTGGCCTATGTCGACCTGTTGTAGAATAAACTATGTCGCACTGGATGTAGCTCATGCAGACTGCACAACTCGTGAGTACAACGCCATGTGCATCTCTGCTGCTGCAGATGATGGAACTGGTGGTGCTACATCCTCCTGGGGGTCAACCAAGCTCGCAATGTGCTGAGACGCTGGAACATCGAATGCAGCTGCAGGTGTCCCATCCACATCATAGCTCGTGTCTGTCATGCGAGGAATGAGCGGTCGCATGCCGAGAGAGAAGGAGAAGGAGTGGTCAGAGTCCGTAGAGCATGTGGAAACGTCGTCCATGCAGGTACTGCCACTATCGGCGTCGATGTGATCGGTAGGGTCACCAACAGGTGAAACCGAGGGGGCCGAACTCAGCTCTTGCTGGCGAGGTGACTCCATCTGCGTGTAGGGATCTGCACCACTCTCCTCAACTGCCGCCGTAGTGGATACAGGTGTGCAGGGCTCCGGCTCGACAATGTTCGTCAAGGCGACCAACAAGCGCAGCTGGCGGTCACACACTGTCTCGCCGGGGGGGTTGCTACCACCTACTCAGTTATGGAGTGTAGACCACCATCTGAATCTGTCATGTGTGTCGGTGCTCCGTCATGTGCACGAGACGTAGACTCAGTGAACATGGGTGACTCCTAACGCTGAGGTTGGTGCTCAGGTAGCGCAGATGACACGGTGAAACCTACTTTGTCTGCTGCAGTATGTGTCCCAATGACACCTCTCAGAACTACTGCTCTCAAGAATGCCTCAACCTCCAAAAGACCAACTGGCCGACTCTGCTCATGCACTGCGACTGTTGTCGTACTGGTGTGAATCTCTTGCGCCAACGCCCCCGAAGATCTGTCTGGGGCATCACGATCCGCGCGGGACTCCTGCGCCACCGCCAAGCCGCTACCAGTCGGAGTCGCAAGTGGCACCGCCAAGGCACGCGGGACCTGTAATCCTCCTGATGCAACCTGCTGCTGTAGAATGTCCAGCTCCTGCCCTAGCATAGATGCCAAACTCGATGACATATAGGTCTCGAGCCCTGCAGCCTCCGCCGTACTGCTCTGAGACTACTGTACACACTCTCTCAAAAGTCTGGTAGACGCATCCCGATCCATACGGGACTCCCGTGTCGCCGCTGGGCCTACACCGGTCAGAGCCGCGAGTGGCACCGCCCAAGTACGTCGTGCCTGCGCTCCTCCCGATGTCGCCTGTTGCTGTGGAAGATCTGGATCCAACCTGGGCGATGAAAGGCAACTCTCCACCATGAAGGCCATGTCGGGGTCAGCCTCTTTGCCATGTGCTGTCACCGTATCATCTGAGTCTGCCTGAGCTGCCGCTCGGGCAGCACGACCCGGCGCGAGTGCGGATCCTGTCACTTTGGTCACATCAGGCAATGCGCGGTGAACACACTCCTCCTTGACAGGTACAACAATGGAGGCCGAGGAGGTGGAGGATGTATCAAAACCGGCGCGAGCAGGCCGTGCGGAGTGCTGACGCCGACGTCGCGGAGTCACATGACTTGAACGACTACACAAAGACATGTCATCGCGAGATGGCATCGTGGTCGCAGCAGAGTGGAGGGTCGAAAGGATGGTGGCAGCCTGGGACTCGCTAGCAGGTGGAGCTGAAGGTACACCATCGGATGAGGAAGGAGGAGAGGATGGAGGATATGTGATCGAAGAGGTCGTCGACAAACGAGTAGCAGAAGCACGCTCAGTTACGACGAGGTCACAAAGCCGCTGTACTGTCTGCCGGAGGCCGTGGATCTAAGCGAATATGCTCGCCAAAGGTCCCACTAGGGGATCTACCAACGCCGGCAGATCCGTATGCTATGGAGGACGCAAGCTCGGAGGAGGCTGTAGCCAAGGTGGATGCCAACCAGGAGGGCGCGTCCAACAGCGACGCCAACCATGACGTCCATCACCACAGTAGTAGCAGGCAAACACGAAGGGCGCCTGGTCAGATGTTCGCGCACTCATCTGGTGCGCTAGACGATGGATAGGTACCGAGGGCACCTACTCCCGGTGGTAAACACCAAGCCACGAGAGAGAATGAGGCCAGTAGGTACTGTCACTCCTGGAGGTCACAGCGTCCGGGTTAGCAAACGTGACTAGACGGGAAGAGTTACACTACCACAGCACGTCCGAAGACTACAATCCGACTATCTGCGGCCACGAATGCTGCTGCCACTAATGGAGCGAAGACTGCTCCAAGACGAGAAGGGGTGGCGGCTGCAGGTGTGGCTGCTGCTCCAAGCGGTAGACGACCCAGCCCTCGGAGCTGGTAAGACTCGCATCCGCTGTCGATCCTACAGGGTGAAGTGTGCGCACCAATCCACGGGCCCCAGGAAGACGCCGGTCCTAGACGCGTCTTGAAGGGGAGATCGCTGCCGACGACGGTCCGCTGTTTTTCTGAAGGCAAAAGTGCAAGCTCTCGCGTAGCCGTCGCACTAAGTAGTCGTCGACACTCCACCGCCTCATGCTGCTATTGCTGCTATGAAGCTGCGGCTGCTGCGGCGGTGGTAGTTGGAAGATTACCTTTTTTGTCGTTATTCACTAGCCCTCAGGCCCCCCCTTTTTTCTTTCTTTCATTTTTTCTTTGCCCTCAGCCAGTCCCCCCTTTTTTTGTTGCCCTCAACCGCCACGTTTTTACTCTCTATCTGGATCTCTCCCAACCCCCACCCCATTTTTTCCCGGCTTCTCGTCGCTTTTTTTTCCTTTTTCCCTTTTTTTTTTCCTTTCTCTCACCCCGGGTTTGCCTGCACCCGGTTATGGATTGCCCCATAGAATGGGGGCAGGTCAGGATGGAGGGGGGATTAAAAAAAAGCAGGGGGCGATTTCAGGTCCCCCCCCCCTCGCTCCTTGCTCGCTCACCACAAAAAAAAAGAGAGCGAGCAAGCGAGCGAGTGAGCGAGTGAGTGGGGAGAGGAGAGGGGGGGGGTCCGCCCCTCCCTCTGTCCGTTGGCCGATGGGGCCGACGGAGCCGACGGCCCCCTCCGAGGGACCCCTCGGAGGGGCTCGACGAGACCCTCCGAGGGCCCCCTCGAGGAGGGGGGGAGGGGAGAAAGGGGCCGACGGGCCCCCCTCCTTGGAGAGGCCCCCGGATGGGGCCGAGGGGGCCCCTCCGAGGGCGCGGGGGCCCTCACATGAGGGCTGCGAGGCCCTCCTGCAGCTGCAGCTGCAGTGGCGGCTGCAGCTGCTGCGTTTGCTATTGTTGCTGCTGCTTCCGCCGCTGCTGCTGCTGCTACTCTGCGTAGCAGCAGCTGCTGCTACTACTTTAATGCTGCCGCCGTTACTGTTACTGCTTTCACCGCTGCTGCTACTGCTAAACTGCATAGCTGCTGCTGCTGCTGCTTACTGCTGCCACGGCTACCGCATGCTGTTGCCGCCGCTGCTACTTGCTGCTGCACGCTGCTACTGCTGCCGCCGCCGTTGCAGTGGCTGCTGCTGCTGTTGCTATTTGCTGCTGCTAGTGACGCCGCTGCTACACCGGCTGATGCGTTGCTATAGCTGCTCTTGCTGCTATTGCTGCAGCGCAACTGCACTGGCTGCTGTTGCTACCACCGCTGCTACATTGGCTGCTGTTGCTGCTGCTTTTGCAATTGCCGCCAAAGTCGTTAGTGATGTTGTGTGCGGCTCACCGCCCCTGTGGCGGTCACGTGCAGTCGCTTTGTGCTCCCTCACGCTAGTGCCGGCATGGTGCCGCGTGGCGCGTTCTTTTCGCGTTCCGCCCACTGCTGCTGCTTCTGTTACTCACACAACCCCCTGTGCTCTCATACCAAATTGGAAATAATTTTTAGGGCATGCAGGCCCATGCAAAAACGAACATGAGCTCTGTGTGTGAGTGCGATGCAAGACGCCAAGAATTCGGCTAAGTCTAGAACGCTGAATATAAAGAACAAGGAGAGAGTACAAATGAGTACCTAGCGGGCTTAAGTAGAGTTGCCGGCAGCTAGCCGCACCGGGCCCCGTCACCCCCGCTGAGCCCAAACGAGTCAGCGGGGAGAACACACTGCGTACACCACGAGAACAATAACGATGGTCTCCTCGAGGCACCGGAACAGCTCTCCGAGTGCCCGGTTCTCGACCACCGAGAAAATAAGAGCAGTGCCAGAAATTCTCAGAATCAACGTCCAGACATCACACACATCTTTCCAAACATTGGAAGCGCTAGTACAGCCACCGGGTCTCCTCGTCGCATCGATACAGTCCACTGGGTGCGCGGGTCTCAACCCACCGAAAAAACTCTCCTAGCTCCCGACAAGCCCACAGGGCTACCAGAACGCATCGACCGCGTCTCGCCGGCGCTGTCGTAGGTGCTGGAGAAGTCTCGGTGCAGTCCGGAGGCCCGTCGTGTCGTCACGCCCTCCTCTACCATATACCCCGGATGTGGGTATATCAGTAAACTAGCGGCGTCGGTCGTGACGGATGGAAGCCACACAAAGTAATAGATAAAAATAATGGTGGTCTCCTTGATGCACCGGAGTANGGGTCTCAACCCACCGAAAAAACTCTCCTAGCTCCCGACAAGCCCACAGGGCTACCAGAACGCATCGACCGCGTCTCGCCGGCGCTGTCGTAGGTGCTGGAGAAGTCTCGGTGCAGTCCGGAGGCCCGTCGTGTCGTCACGCCCTCCTCTACCATATACCCCGGATGTGGGTATATCAGTAAACTAGCGGCGTCGGTCGTGACGGATGGAAGCCACACAAAGTAATAGATAAAAATAATGGTGGTCTCCTTGATGCACCGGAGTAGCTCTCCGAATGCCCGAGTCTCGATCATGGAGAAAATAGGAGCAGTGCCAGAAAATATCAGAATCAACGTCCAGACATCACACACGGCTTTCCGAACATTGGAAGCGCTAGTACAGCCACCGGGTCTCCTCGCAGCACCGGCACAATCCACTGGGTGCGCAGGTCTCAACCCACCGAGAAAACTCTCCTAGCTCCGGAGAAGCCAACAGAATTAGAAATAGTTTTTAGGGCATGCAGGCCCATGCAAAAACGCATGAGCTCTGTGTGTGAGTGCGATGCAAGACGGCAAGAATTTGGCTAAGTATGGAACGCTGGGTATAAAGAACAAGGAGAGTTTACAAATGAGCCCCTAGCGGGCTTGTATATGGTCGCCGTCAGCTAACCGCACCGGGCCCCGTCACCTCTGCTAAACCCAAATGAGTCAACAGGGAGAATACACTGCATACACCACGAGAGTAACAAAGGTGGTCTCCTTGAGGCACCGGAACAACTCTCCGAGTGCCTGGGTCTTGACCACGGAGAAAATATGAGTAGTGCCAAAACATCTCGGAATCAACGTCCAGACATCACAGACGGCTTTCCGAACATTGGAAGCCCCACAATAGCCATCGGGTCTCCTCGTCGCACCGGTACAGTCAACCGGGTGCGCGGCTCTGAACCCACCGAGAAAACTTTCCAACCTCCTGACCAGCCCACATGGCTGCCAGAACGCATCGACCGCGTCTCGCCGGCGCTGTTGTAGGTGCTGGAGAAGTCTCGGTGCAGTCCGGAGGCCCGTCATGTCGTCACGCCCTCCTCTGCCATATACCCCGAATGTGAGTATACCGGTAAACTAGCAGTGTCGGTCGTTACGAGTGGAAGCCACACAAACCAACACTCCCCCTAGCTGACATAGCCATCCACACCAGAACAAATGAGCGAAGGCATGGAACAACAATGCATGGCAAGCCATAACATGCATGAGTCAAATTGCACAAACACACACACACACACACACTCGTCTGCTATCCATCTAGGGTCTCCCTGGACACTGGCACAGCGCACCAAGTGTCTGGGTCTCCACCATGAGAGGAGTGATGCACACACACACAAACCAGTGTAATGGACATCATACACATGTCAGAGGACAAGATGGTCTCCTCGTGACACTGGCGGTACTAGGGTCCGGGTCTCGACCACTACGAGTAATCCAACTCAATAGTATCATCATCCAAACACAGGATCAAGGGAGGATCTCCTCGTAACACGGGTGCAATGCACCACGTGTCCGGGTCTCGACCAACAGCATGCATGCACATGCCACACACAGTATAGCGACACACTAAGACACACGATCACATGGTCTCCTCGTGACACTGGTGCAAAGCACCAAGTGTCCGGGTCTCGACCAACAGCTCGCATGCACATGCCACACACAGTATAGCGACACACTAAGACACACGATCACATGGTCTCCTCGTGACACTCGTGCAATGCACCAAGTGTCCGGGTCTCGACCAACAGTGTGCTACCATCTATATGCAGTTCTGTAGGCACGTAGCGTGAGGCACATGCGGGATGCTGTAGATGCTCACAACAGAGCATGGACATCGCCATGCATCTCCCATGGCGTCGCGTCAGGTCGAGGTCCACACAACACTCCCCCTGGGCAGATGAACCTAACAGCGATGTCCTCGATGGAGTTGCTGATGGCGTAGCTGAACAGATCCTGGGCGATGAGTCATGTGGTGTATCCATCGTGTAGAGACAGCTCCCCCTGTCACCTGCAAGTCGACTCCCTCCCTCAAAGACGAAGTGGTGTCTCCGGCTACAACTCCTCACGTGAATCTGCATCACCTGGGATATACCAATCCTCGCGTGACTGCCAAGGGTCCCAACTCACAGTCTCTCCTGCCTCCGCACTGCCGAGATGCATCTGTGTGCGCCGGAGGAACGGGAATGGGCAAGCAGTATGCGTGCGTGGATGAAGTGGCGGAGCTGGCCTCCGATACGGGATAGGACACACTGAGACACAAGGGTGTACTGCCAGAATAGGAGAGGTGGAGTGATCAACCGGATCACCACTCGTGCATGAAGATGAAGATGGGGCAGGTGAGTCGGGTGGATGAAGGTTCGTGACGGCAGCAGAAGAAGGAGGAGCGATGATGGGGTCGACAGGAGCCGGGATGGCGGAAGCCGAAGGTACGCCCAGCATCACTGCTGCTGCCAAAAGGCTCCTGCCGGTACCAGTGATGCTGCCCTCCTCTGAGAATCGCTCACGCACTGCCACCATCTCCCACTGTAGCATGACTACACGCTCCTACAGATCAGCATAACCTGCCTCGGACATGTCGAGGTGGCCCATGTCGACCTGGTGTAGAATAAACTATGCCTCACTGGATGCTGCAGATGCAGACTTCAATACTCGTGAGTACATCACCATCTGCATCTCTGCTGCTGAAGATGATAGAACTGGTGCTGCTGCATCCTCCTGGGGGTCAACCAAGCTCGCAATGTGCTGAGACGCTGGAACATCGGATGCAGTTGCAGGTGTTGCATCCACATCACAGCTCGTGTCTGTCATGCGAGGAGTGAGCGGTCGCATGCCGAGAGAGAAGGAGAAGGAGGAGTCGTCAGAGTCCGTAGAGCATGTGGAAAC
>SZWC01014433.1:36747-60742 GCA_023375785.1 Penium margaritaceum
GGACGACGCCCACCCTTCCGCCAGTTTGCGCAGTGATCCACCTGCCTGCCCCCTGACAACCCACCCGCTTGCCTGCCATCTGCCTGCCGGCCAACGAAGTAAAAATTCGTCTGCCACAATGCCATCACTGACAGCGCCGTGACTAGGGATGGACCTAACCTGGTAACCTATCGGTTCGCAATGTGTTGCTGTCCCTCCACCTCTCGATGCCGTTCGGCTTGCAAGCCACAAAACATTGCAGGCAACGCAGACCCACCCATGCCAGGCCACACCACAGCACACTGCACTGCAATGGGCTGCGGTGCCAATGGCTGTGGACATCCAGCACCCCATCACCGCACCCTGACCGCCGCATCCTGACCGCCGCACCCTCACCACTGCACCCTCACCACCGCACCCTCACCACCACACCCCACCACCCCACCCAACCACCTTACCCCACCACCGCTCCCCACCACCTCACCCCACCACCTCACCCGACCACCGCACCGCACGGCACCGCCGCACCCCACCACTGAATCCGACCACCACATCCGGCCACCCCACCCAACCACAGTACCCAACGACCGCACCAAACTACCAGGGCCACCACATGTACTCTTCACAGGCTTGGGGCAGTCTCTTCCCTCACCACAGTGCAGCTGCCACCTTCCGTTTCCCAGCAGCCAACGAGCCACCAAGTCACACACTTTCTCCACAACGGCGGTCACGGGCACGTTGTGCCGCACGTTGCCCAAGCACGCTCACCGGTCATGGCGCACTGCGCGCGAAGCCATTCCCTTGCGCCCTCCAGCACCGACAGCACCGCTGCGCGTCCGCCGCGTGTGCCGGCCGATCCCAAGCCACCGCCGTAATTGTCATCGTCATCCTCGTCGTCGTCGTCGTCGTCGTCGTACGAGTCCTGCAGCTCGAGGCGGAGGTCGTCGTCGGCCGCCACGCCGACGAGCTTCCACGAGAGCCGCATCGTGGCAAAGCTGCCCATCGTCTCCACCTGCGCAAATGCTGCCAGGACCTCCACCGGGTACACCTCCCCCAGCCGCCGCGCGCGCGCCCCGACCTCCACCACCTCGAGCGCGCTGTCGTCATAAGGAATCTCGCCGCCGCCGAAGTCAGCGCACCGCCGCGCCGAGTCCGCCCAAGTCTGCGGCAGCGCGCCCACGTTCCAAGGCACTGGCTCCGCTAGCTGGGCGGCGTGCGGGCCGATGACGTGGCGCGGGCGCAGCGGCGCGAGGGGCTCGTCGTTGACCGCCATGTGGCAGTCGATCCGCGAGCCCTTGGGGGAGATGCAGACCAAGTTGAAGAAGCCCGAGTGGGAGTGGAGGGGCACGTCGTTCCACGGCGACAGGTCCAGCTGCTCCTCCTCTTTCTCCGCCTCCGCATCCCCCCGGGGTTCCCCTCCTCCTCCTCCTCCTCCTCCTCCTCCTCCGTTCCCCACGACCATGGCATTGCCGTACGCGGCGGCTGTCCAACCCCGCGGTGACTGCACGGCTCCGCTCTGATGGTCATGCGGCGAAAGGCTGTCGTCGTCGTCGTCGTCATCGTCTTCATCAGAATCTTCGTCTTCATCGTCAACGTTGCCGTCATCATCATCATCATCATCGCTTGCGTGAGGGCGGCGACGGCGTGGGCGGCGACTGGCGCGCCGGCCACGGCTGTCGTCGGGCACAAGAGTGAGGTAGAAGTCGGCGGAGGAGGGGTCGCCGTGGGGGCAAGGCTTCCAGCGCTGCAGCATTGTTGCCCCCTTAGCTCGCCGCACGCGACGGGGGCACAGCTGAACCAACGCGTGCCACGCTTCCTTGCGGGAGAGCAGCAGATGTAAGTCGGCGGCTACGTGGCGACAGACGGCTGCGTCGGTTGGTGTTGTTGGCAGGTGCCACGGCAACGCCGTTGGAGTTGCTGACGCTGTTACTTATGCCGCTGCTGCTCTTGCCGCTGCTCGAACTGGTGCTGAAGCTCGGTCTGCTGCTGAAGTTCGTCCTGCTGTTGAAGCTCGTCCTGCTGCTGAAGCTCGTGCTGCTACTGAAGCTCGTGCTGCTGCTGAAGCTCGTGCTGCTGCTGAAGCTCGTGCTGCTGCTGAAGCTCGCACTGCTGCTAAAGCTCATTGGTTTCGGTGGCCTGCCGGATGGAACAGTACGAAGCGAAGTGGTGAGAGAGTCGAGACGAGAAAAATGCAATTTTAGCAATGTTTTTAAAGTAGCACACAAAAATGGCCGGTCGCTGTACGAGCACACAAAAATGGCCACGCCGTAAGATAGCACACAAAAATGGCCGCTCACTGTACGAGCACACAAAAATAGCCACCATCTGAAGTAGCACACAAAAATGGCCACAGCAAAAATGGCCACACACAAAAAAGCACACAAAAATGGCCACCGTGTGCTAGTGATGCCACGTAAGCAGGTGGCCCTCACAAAAAGTTGGTCGCCCGTCTACTTTGTACTAGTATTTTCTCTCTTTTAAAGAAAATTCGATTTATTCTTAATGTGGGTAAAAGATGTGTTCATTTTCGATGTCAGAACAGGACCCTAGTGACAACATTTTGCACCTCACAAAAAGAAGCTCGTCGTCGTCTCACTTCGCACTTGGACTTCGCCCTCATGTGGACATTTTTGTGTGCTATTTCATGGGTGGCTATTTTTGTGTGCTACTTCAGAAACATGGTTATTTTTGTTTCTAAGGTAGCACACAAAAATAGCCACCTATGAAATAGCATACAAAAGTGTCCATTTGGAGGCGAACTCCAAGTACAAAGTGAGATGAAGGCGAATATGTTTTTGTGAGGTGCGACCTTCTATCGCTAGGGTCCTGTTATGACATCAGATATGAACACATCTTTTACCCACACTAAGACCAAATCGAATTTTCTTTCAAAGAGAGAAAATACAAGTACAAAGTAGACGGGCGACCAACTTTTTGTGAGGGCCACCTGCTTACGTGGCATCACTAGCACGCGATGGCCATTTTTGTGTGCTTTTTCGCGTGTGGCCATTTTTGCTGTGGCCATTTTTGTGTGCTACTTCAGGCGGTGGCTAGTTTTGTGTGCTCGTACAGTGAGCGGCCATTTTTGTGTGCTATCTTACGGCGTGGCCATTTTTGTGTGCTCGTACAGCGACCGGCCATTTTTGTGTGCTACTTTAAAAACATTGCTAAAATTGCATTTTTCTCGAGTCGAGACCCTTGACCCTTCGACGTTGAGTTTGGTGCAATGTTCCGCAGCCTTTTATTTGGTATGTTGTGTGTGGCCAATGACGTGGCAGGTACGGTTCTGAACGATTTTTGGTTCGGTAGACTGCTGTCACCTAATAGAATGTACAACTTTTCAACAGGGGGCCCACTGGGTGGTCTCACACCGTAGCAACTCAACCCCCCCTCGTCACGTCAGGGGGGCGACGCGAGCTCAACTCGAGCTCAAGTCGTCGCTGACCGCGAAGAGGCCCGCGAACTTTTTGGCGAGGCGACCCGGATTTTCTGGGTGTTTCTACAGCCTTGGAGCTGTACCAACTCTGCAGCAACTCCCGAGTCCCTTCTCCCTGCTCATGTAGCGAGGTGACTTTCGTGCATACCGGACTTGCGAAAACTGAGAAAAAAGTGCTGTCGCGCACAGAAACACCCACTGTCGCCACTATAGGCCGTCCAGTGTGAAAGCACCTAGCTAACAATACCTTCACTGTCCACCACGAGGAAGTTGTAGACGTGGCGTACACGTGCGGATGCGTGGCGGACTTGCTACGAACCGGTGTGAGAGCACCCACTGTGTTATGCTGAAAGGAACGTAGATGGTGAACAGGTAGAAGTTACGAGGCAGAACACGATTTAGAATTAGGGACACTTGAGCAATTTCAAAAAAGAGGTAAATGTACTTTGATGACAAGTGTTCAAATCATCGAACATGTACATACAAGTGTCGAATCACGAATGAGACATAGTCGGGGTCGTTGGGTCGATTTTCGAGCGACATGTTCGGAGTCGCGTCGTAAGTGGTTGGATTCCAGAAGATCCACCGAGAAATCGGGGGACATCGAGAATTGGCGGTGAAGATGCAAGATGCATCTTCATCAACCCATATTCGTCTAAGTGCGTCAAGAAGTCGACCGAAAGGTCTTGATAATTCCGTCGTAGATTTGCAAGAGTGGTCAAAGTTTTCAGAAGGTTCGTAAAGATTCACTAGGGGTGAGGGTAGTTGGCCGATTTGCCCTCCACCATTGAAGTGAATATCGTAGTCTCGCGACACTTTGGGTTGTTTTTGTAATAAAATAAATGGCCACTCGGAAAGGTTGGTGACTCGTGTACGTCTGGTTCGTAAAAATTTCCCCCTTCTAGCCGTGACGTCCTAGCGCGCGTACAGATGTGGCCAGGTGATAGCGGTAACAGCCACCGATTAGGTGACTGACGTCTCACGGGTTGTCGTCCGGTTCCCCACTATTGTGCGCGTCCTTATAATCGTGCCGCTTGGCAAGATATTATGTCATTTTTCCTCGTCATCGATGGCCAAGGATGTCCTCGACGACGTACTCTGTGTCTTCATGCACTTGAACGGGATGAGGGGGAGGGCCATCCCTGCATAGGAAGTTCTCTACGTGGTCTCGACAGTTCTTGAGTTTGCTGACATGGAACAACGGATGCACTTGGGTAGTGTCGGGGAGTTTGAGACGTGCAACCATGGGGGTTTGCATGCTCTCGATGTCAAACGGTCCCAACCATCGGGGTTTAAGCTTCGAACAATCAGCTTCGCAGAGTTTGATGTTGGTGGAGCTGAGGAAGACTTTGTCACCAGCGGCGAAAACGTCGTTGCTGCGCTGTTGGCGAGCACCTCATTTCATGGTCGCTGGAGTCTTGGCAAGGATTTTTTGTGTTTCCTCCCAGATGGTGGTGAAGTCTCGGCGTTGGACATCGACTGCGGGAATGTTGCTGCGACTTTGTAGTCCGACTGGTGGTGCGAGAAGTTTTCGATATACCACTTTAAATGAAGTTTTTCCTGTTGTATTGGAAATTGCAGACTTATATGCGATTTCAGTGGTTGAGAGTTTTTGTGCCCAATCCGTCTCATGCGGTTTGCATAGTGTTCAAAGAAGTTGTTCGAGCGATTCATTTGTCCGCACGGTTTGACCGTCGGTTTGAGGATGAAACGCCGTCGAAAGTTCAATCCTATTGCCGTAGCAAATTAGTCCGTGCGTAAAACGATTGATGTATTGAGCATCTCTTTCGCTCGTGATGGTTCTCGGTACGACGTGTAGCCAGACGATGATGTTTAGAAACAACCGTGCTGTTCCCTCCATGGTGACGGTGGTTGTTGTCCGGATGGAGTGGGACATCTTTGAAAATCTTTCGACAAGCACGAGGATTGCGTCATATCCCTCGCGTGTGACCAAGAATCCTCTGACGAAGTCCATAGAGATGTCAGGCCAGGATAACGTTGGAATAAGGAGCGATTGCAGAAGTCCAGGTAGCCGCGTGGGACGGTATTTCTATTGTTGACGTGTGTCACAAGATTTGAAAAATTTGGCCACGTCGGATTGCATCTTGTCATACTAGTAAAGTTTTCCCAGATTCTTCAACTTCTTGTCCTTTCCAAAGCGTCCACTCAGATCTGTGTCGTGGCATTCTTCGAGTAGCATGCGGGGAATTTCATCGTTCGGGGGACCGACCACCTGGCGAGTGAATTGTTGTTGTCAATAGGATGCGTCGTATTGAAAATTTCCCGTGTCTTTTTCACTATGCTCGTCGTAGACTCGTGTGAAAATTCGCTTAAGATATGGGTCGCGTTGTAGCTGAAACGTTGCCACGTGAGCCATTAAATCTGGTCGGCGACTGAGTGTGTCCGTTGGGTTGATTTTTCCTGGTCGGTACTCGATGTCGTAGTCAAACCTGATTGATGGAACTCCATCCATCACGTTTGACGTCAATTGAGATTTGGTTGTGTCTTTGAACATCTCAATGCATGGTGGTCGGTGCGTACAATGCATTGGCGACACTCCAAGTAACAACGCCATGTCTTTAATGCATGTACGATCGCTAGCATTTCCTTCTCGTGTACGGCATAGTTGATTTCTAGCCCTTGTAGTTTGAGACATGTAGGCCACTGGTCGCTCGCCGTTGCCATGGGTTTACAGGAGGACTACGTCAATGGCTCGATCCGACACGTTTGTAGCCATGACGTAGTCGATCGTTGAATCAGCTAATCGTTGGGCTGGCGCGGAGGTCAGAGCGTTCCGTAAAGCAGTGAACGCTTCTTCTTTACTGTCTCCCCACCGCCACTGGTTTTTTTTTCAAGTGAGGTCAAAAGGAGGCACTGACACTCGGGCGTAATCCCATATGAAGCGTTGGCATTAATTGTCAAAGCTGAGGAAATCTTGAACGTCTCGGACATTGGTCGCTGCCGGCCAATTAGCGATTGTTGCCACTTTTTTTGGATTCATGGTGATCCGTCGACCGTTGATGACGTGACCCAAAAAATCAATAGAATGGCAACCAAAGCTGTAATTTGAGAGTTTTTCGAAGACTTTCTCTCTTTGTAAAACTTTGAGAACTTTTTGAAGATGTCCATGGTGCTCCTCCGAGGTGCGACTGTAGACAAGAATGTCGTCGCGGTACACCACAACAAAATTGTCGGGGAATAGTTGGGAACATTGCCGCCCTGAACGTTGTTGGAACATTTGTTAGTCCGAACGGCATTATCGTGAACTTAAAATGCCCATAGCGGGTTCGGAACTTTGTTATCCGGATGTTGGCGTCTGCCACATGTATCTGGTTATAACTGCTGCGCAAGTGGATTTTGATAAAAAGTTGAGCCCCTCGGAGTTGGTCAAAAAGTTCATCAGCTTGGGGAAAAGGGTACTGGTTATTGATTGTAGCGTCGTTCAATGCCCTAGAATCCACACACATTCGCATCTCACCTGTTTTCTTTTTTACAAATAATACTTGTGTGGAGCATGGTCATGTGGATCGGGGAATAAACCCCCGACCAAGCATCTTGTTGAGTTGCTTCTTCAACTCGGTTAGCTCGTGATTGCTCATCTCAAAGGCCCCTCAAATTGTCGGTCTGCTGCCCGACTTTAGGTGATGCGATGGTCGATGTTTTCTTGAGGAGGTAAGGTTCTCAGGAGTTCATTAAGGAATACGTTTGCAAACTCTTGGATGAGCGGTACAAAGTCTTCGGGTACCATCGCAAACTTTGTGGATGCCAATGAGGCTAATGAGGCCGATGAGGCTGATAAGGCCAATGAGGATGATGATTCAACTGTTGCCACTTTCACTTTCTCCATTGGTTGGAGGTTCATGAGCCACGCACGTACTCCTCATCGTATGCAGTACTTGGCCACATTGAGTGGTATGGACTGCACATGTTATCGCTTCTCGGCTACCGCAGCTTCCTTTACTGCTTCCACCTCTGTAACTTCTGTTATCGGGTTCCGTCCTACGCACAGGAGTTGTTCTTTGGTGCCGTTGATGTCCACGTAGATATCGTCGCTGTTCTAGTCGACCTACGGATTGTTCTAGCGTGAGAAATCTCATTCGAGGATGATTTTGTGATTGCTCATGGGACATTACCCCCAGATCGTTACGTCTCATAGATCTCACACTTGTATCCGTAGTGGTTCACAGAGTCTCCGTTTATGCAATCTCCCATCGACGGTTTTTTCCTTCAAACACCCCTGGCTCGGTCTACAAACCTAGCGTGCAAACCTTGTCATTGCTTATGAAGTTGTATGAAGCTCCTCCATCCAATAATGCCACTACCATTCTGTGACTCTTGCATCCTCGAGGATGGACTCTTGCCAATAATGCCAATTGGTCGTCCTTGTACTCCTCATCAAACGTTGCGATCTCGGAAACCCTTTGCAACAATGTGGCTCGTTCTGATGGGCGATCGTTTGGCACACATTGCTCCTCACAGACAAGAGTTACGCCTTTCACTCCTGCCCTTTGCCGTTTCTCGACTCACTTTTCTACAACCTCCCCCCTTTCTGGCATGCTCCTTGCTTCGAAAGTTGTGAGCGGTGTGCCCGAATACTTTGCAGTTGTCGAAGGTGCATGAATCTCTCTGGTCGACGGCGTCCACTTCCATTGGAGTCAAGGAGTCCACCGACTTGCTTTTTCTGTTTCCATGACACTTGTTTCTAGGAGGTCGCTAGCAGTAGGATTCTTGGATCTATGCGTTGTAGTCAGCATTGTCGATCCTTTTTACTACTGCGATCATCCACACCAAGTTCTTTTGGATAACAAAAATGGCAATGGTTTGCCGAAGATCTCGTTTGAGGTCGTTGTGAAAACAGAGTTCGCCGGGGGCGATGTCTGCTGCGGTGATGATCGCGCAGAATCTCTACGTCTACTCTGCCACGCTAGACTGCTAACGGAGATGTTCGAGTTTGTACACTGCGTTGGACTTTTTGTTCAGTTGTCCAAAACATGTGAGCATTGTCCACGAGAATCTGTTCCAGTTGGTTGGTGTTGTCAGCGCGTCTAGCCACTGTTGGTTGTTCTGCTCTAAGGGTAAAAAACATATGCTTGGCAATATGAGACGGGTATCGTTGACCGTTGATGATGCCATGCCGATCCCTTGGTACCTTTGGATGGTCTTTAGATCAGACCACAAAACTAGCACCGTTCCACGCAAAAGCGTGGGCATGAGATCAATTTTCTTTTCATCGGTTGACCCTATCACTGGTGGAGTACACCTCTAAACTTGTGAGCCACGTCCAAACAGTTGGTCCCTTTGAGTTTTTAGGATCTAGTGGTTCTAGAGGATTCCAAAGTTCATCTCTAGAAGATGAACTTTGCGTTTGCTCAAAATTTGGGAATTTCTCTCCACGAGTACCACGTCACGTGCGCTTGTATTGTGAAGAGTCTCTGTCGCGACGTTGAGTTATTGGAGCAGATGGTTATTCATCCCCTCGAGCGCGGAGATCCGGTTCGACATTTCCCCATTCACCCACGCCTGTCGTCTAATGCCACTTGTCGTTCATACTGTTGTGGTTGAGGCTGTCGGTAGAGGCGGATGGTTTACCGTTGTTGGGTTTGTGACCACATTGGTTGTCAACGCCGTACGTGTCGATCTAGCTGCCGCATAGCCTATCACGCCAACATTATCTGTCGCTTCAGGGTTCGCATGCAGCGGCACGTTCTGCTCCTCCATCGCCGAAGTTTCACCAAAGCCCCGCTGCTGGTCGTCGGTTGCGCTCGGTCACCTCACGTCGTAGTCGCGAAGTCTGCAAAGTCTTGACATGCGAGATGCGTTGACGGCTTGTGCGAGGTAGTCCGCTGGATGAGTACAGTAGTCGAATGTCTCTTCAACATCGTTGCACTTTGATACCAAGTGTTATGCCAAATGAAGCGTACATAATGAAGAGGTAGAATTTGCGAGGCGGAACACGATTTAGAATTTGGGACACTTGAGCAATTTCTAATCAACGGCAAATGTACTTCTTCATCTTCCTCTGACGAACCTTCTCTAGCTACACTGGACCTTGCATCTCAGTGTGTATCCATTCTCTCTATCCTTCACTCCACTGGCGTCATGCCTCTGACGCTTAAGCCTCTCACAGTTAGCCTCATGCTTGACGATGTCGTCAGCGTCCAGCGCATCATGTTTGCATCATCTCTGGCACGTGTTCATCTCCACCGGTTTCTTTCATTAGACCGGTTGAGGTGGGTGTGTGCATCCATCCACTTCTACATCGACTACAATAGTGAGCATCGAGGACAGAGCAGGTGAACCTACTTTTACATCAGTTGGAGTAGGTCCATTGATAGTGACAACATCAGTCTCATCTACGAGTACAGTAGCGTCAGCTACGACAGTTGCACTAGCTACACCGGTAGCCGCATCTGCTACATCTGCCGCATTGCCGGCATAAGCGACCTCCACAACACCTGCCTTGATTACAAAATCAGCTACACAAGCCACATATGCCGTGCCATTGGCTGCATCCATTGCATTGCCAGCAACGACGTCATTTACAACATCCACGGCTTCAGCAGCATGGAAAACATCACTATCATCTGCAAAATCTACATCATTTGTAGCATTGGCAACATTGGCCTTATCTATACTATCTACATCCACACTTTCTCCATCATGTATAGTATCAGCTGCATCACCTAGGATAGCTATACCAACTACATCAGTTGCCCCATCTGATGCATCTGCTGCATTGCGAGCATCGATGTCATCTACACCATCCAAAACTTCAACAACATCGGTAGCATCAGCATTATCTACAGCTTCTAAATCTTCTTCAGCATCGGTAGCATCGGCCTCATCTACACTGCCCACATCCACGCCTTTCGGATCATATATGGCACTAGTTACCTCAGTTGTGACAGCTATACTAGCTGCACCAGCTGCACCAACTGCATCAACTGCACCAGCTGCTCCATTTGTTATGTACATAGCTTCAACAACATAAGCGCCATGTGTAGCTCTCACAATTGCACAAGTTGCACAAGATGTTGTACCTGTTGCTCCATTTGCTGCGTGAATAGCTTTAGCAACATCAACGTCAGTTGGACTCTCGACTTTGTCTGCAAGGTTAGGTTCATCCGCTATATTGACCTGACTTGTTACATCAACACCTTTGGTAGCAGCAGGCATTGTGGCAGCGCACATGACGGCTGCATCCACCACATCCTTAGGGTCAGCAAAACCAGCTAAATCTGGTGTCTCTATAGTGCTTTTGTCTTCCACATCAGTCCTGCTAGCTACATTGGTTGCACTGACCACGTCGTCTCTAATAAGTGTACAAGCTTTATCAGTGGGGTAGACGTCTTCATTAGGATCCTATGCATGGACAGTGTCGGCATCTTTAGGATCATCACCTGCTTTAGATGTGGCATCCGATCCATCTTTTGCATTAGCAAAAGCACCTACATCTTCTATAGTATCACCTTTTGGGGCATCAACCGAATCTACTATATCGACATCGTCTATAACACCAAAAGCACCAGTTGCATCTGCTCCATCAGTAGCAATAGTTGCATCAATCGTACCAGCTACAATAGTTGTACAATCTTGATTGACGTCATTGGCAAAATCTTTAGTACTAGCTACGTCAGTAGCACCATCTCCACCATCGACATCAATTGTAGTGTCAACATCAGCTGCATTAGCAACATCAGCTGCATTAGCAACATCAGTTGCATCGGCAACATCACCTAAATCAACAACATTGGCCACATCGGCAGCCTCAGATATGCCGACATCATTAGGTATGTCTGCTATTACCATAGTTGTTCCCAATCATGCAGCAGCTCATAGAGACACCATTCTGGCGTCTGAGATCGTAAGGGGGGCATTGGAATGTTGTCCGCCTATGGTAGTGATGATAGGGTCAGTTCCCTTCATCAAGTCGGCAGCACCAAAGAGCTTTGCTACAATCCTAATGCAACTTGTTTGAGCTTGTTTGGTTGAGTATGGAGGGAGAAGGGGTTGGGTTAGTCATCAGTCATGGCCCATTTTCGTCAGGAAATCCTAGTGTTGAGGAAGAGCAAAGATAAGCTCGAGCAGATGAGTCTTGCTAGTCGAGACTCACCCATCGGCCGGGGAGCGAGGCTTGTCGGCCACTCCTCCTCAAGCGAGGGAAATTGCCCTCAAGTCCATAAAACCGCGGACTTGGCCGCACCATGCCACTCGCACAAAAACGAGGACAAAGTTACTAGCAAAACTAAGTCAAAACTAGGTTCGAAAAGCCTATGTGGAGTATTGACCACAAGTCACAAGTAAGGATACATGTAGGTCATAGAAGGCAAACAACTTGAGACTATGCCAGAGGGGATGGAGCTGGGGCAATGCTTCCAGAGGGGAGGAGACGAGCACACTTGAGCCGTTGGATGAACTGCGGTGTGGATCGGACGTGGCATGGAAACTCAGAGTGCGTCGCCTCCACTCTATTGGTCAGCATGCCCAATGCACTTAGGTCAACATAGGTGGAAAATATGTGTATAGAAGGATTAACAACACCTCGTCATCCCTGTCTCTGATGCCGAGCTAAGGAGGAAAAAGTTCGTTCCCTCATCAGTGTGTAGGAGACTCATGTCGCTACTATCCGAGAGACACTCTCTGCCAATACCCCCACACCATTGGATGTACCCGTTTACCTCTTCACTAAGGACATGGGGAGGAGTGACTACATGCACATGGCTAGAGTATGTGAGCTTAGGGATGCAGAGCGGTGGCTGTGTGCACTATAGAGTACGTTGGCCTTGCTGCTCATGAAGGACTACAGTGGACACAGCTCAAATGATTCTGACTTCAGCTCCATGGCACCCTCAGATAGCGCTTCGCGGGATGGGGATTATGAGGTAGTGTGCAGTGACGATACCTTGATTAACCTTGAGATTTCTTTTAGCTCACCCCCATCCTTCTCCTTTAAACCTGGACCATCCCTCTTCACCTTCGAGTCTGGCATGCCTCCTACCTTAGAGGTTGTCCTGCATCCACGCTCTTCACGCGGCTATGTGTTTCAGTCCTAGGAGCTGTTGAGAGATGCTTCTTCAGGAGGCATGGCACCTGCTGTCACTTAGCTTCGGGTAGAACAGATGGAGGTAGCATTGCTACATAGTGTGGTAGACTCCTTGTCTACTACTTACAGTAATGTGTTGGCGGTGCTCGAGAATGTTGAGTTTCAGCTTCGCATAGTTGCTCAGGAGGATAATGCCAAGATGTGTGAATGCTCGTCTTTTCTCCTCATCCTCCCCTCTCTCATGACACATTGACATCTCCAGCCACTCACAGGTATACTCGTTTGATTGTCCTTCCAAGGACATGTTTTGTTCACATTAGGTAACAGTTTCATAGCTTTCTACATGCATGGGGAGCAGAGCTGTCGGAGCAGAGCGGTGTTAGGATTCATACTCCCAAGATTCTCTTACTGGGGAGAAGTGTATGTATCTTCCCAACACGTGCCTTGCTGAGACCTCTTGCAGCCCAGTGGGAGTGTTGGTGTATGCGCTTTGAGTTGTCGAATTGTCATACTGTCTAGTTTAGCAAGACTCCTAATTCCTAGTTTATGCTGATGGTTCTCTAGCAGCTACATCACTCTTTTTGTGACATGTATGGTGCATTCTAGCCACCTAGTTCGCCCATGCATGTTTGACAGTTTTCTCGGTGGTCAAGACCCCGGGACTTGGTGGTTTGTGCCAGTGCTCGGGGAGACCCATGGTGATTTGCGGCACATTGTTTGTGACAGGTTGTGTACTCTTTCTATGGTCAAGACCCGGGTGTACTGTGGCTTGTACCGGTACCTAGGGAGACCCAACACTGATTGATCTGTTCTTTGTTGACCTTTTGTAAGCCATACGTGGTTTGCATGTGGTTGAGACCCGGACGCTTGGTTTAATGTTCTAGCGTCTCGAGAGGCCTAAAACTTGCCTATCTTGGCTGGCTGGTGATGCTAGTGTGTCACCATAGAAAATGGATGTGTTTTGGGTACGTTGCATGTTTTCTTGTAAGTCGAGACCCGGGCAAATGGTTGTTTGCTCCGGTGCATTGGAGACATCCTTTGTGTCGTTTCATGTTTTGTGACCTGTGCATTACCTCTTGGTGCATTTCGGTGGGACGGGGATGACTGGGCCTGGTGGGCTAGCCACAAGTCCCTAGTACATACGCTCTCACCTGGGCTCATTGTAATTTCTCCCCTCTTTCTTAATCAATGTGTTCCAGACTTGCACCAAATCTTGGCGCTGCCATTCTCTCGCTCACCACCAGAGCGTCTTTTGTCTAATAGTGGCATGCATGCCCTAGAAAAATGCTAGCAGATGTTGTGACGACCTGATGATCTTCTCAACTGACCTAGAAAATCTTGGGTTTACCCCACTAGCTCTCGTTTTGATGGTGCCACACGTCTTCAGCTTGTCGGCACTGGTTGGCTCACAAGCAGATGATAGTGTTTTCTCAGTGAACTGGTCATTGGCCGAGCTTGCATGCATATGCATGTAAGGCATGTGACACGGTGCCGGACTCTAGCATGCGAAGTTACCCGGCAGCTTCCTAGCCATGCTGTGTGTGACGGGGTTGGTGAACACAAGGGAGCACAAGGGAGCATGCCATGGATGCGACGAAACGCTTGCCTTAGAATCAAGTTTTCACAAGACAAGTGAGTGAGTGGGGAGCAAGATAGTTAGAAACTGGTGAGCACGCACCCACACCGAGCAACACGCTCGGGTGGGCACGTGCCGCCACCCGGGGGTCGAGCCCGACCACTCAGTATTAAACCAAGGGCGGCTACTCACCAATGCACAGCTAAAACTGGCATGGTGCCCCCCTAAGGATCAGCACCCGAGTAACATGCAACTCCACCAAACACTCAGAGGCAAACAAGCATGATGCAGGGCACGACAGTGAGAATGTACAAACCCTAGCATCCACCGCATAATAGATAAAAGGTTAAGCAATGGTCATTCATGTGCCAGAGGGAACTCTTGGGTAGAGCAGCCACTTTATGACACCAGAGGCTCCAGTCATGATGGGCTCGCACGACGTCTCCCCAGGTGAGGCCATTGTCTTTTGATTTGTACATGTGTGTGCGTGGAAGGGAAGACAAGAGGGCATAGAGATGTGAGTGGACAACGAACTTCAACAGCATGTGGGCCTGTCACGTCCGGCTTGAGTTTCTACAGCTCTAGGTTTGCATGACACCTCGACCAGACAAGTGTCTCCAAACCAATGTGTTTTTGGCTAAAACCTGCGAGCGTGCCTCTGAGAAAGTGCGTAGAAGCTTCCTAGCAACACGGCTGCTGACCGGGCGTCAGTGCCTAGTCAGACGGTGACGACAGTCACAGGTCGTACACACAACGGCAAGGGTTTGGCTAGGAGACACAAGTCAAAGTGTCAGAATGCTTCAATATACCATATGCAGAGAGAAATGACAAATGACAGGTCCAAGGCATAATAACCTGCCGCGGCGCACGGCGGGTGTCGCACGCGGCAGTCCAAGAGCTGTCCTAAAACCGGCCCAAAACCACTGTTTTGGCCGTAACTCTGTGTACACATGTCAGAATCCTACGCCGTCTGAACCTAGACGTGCAAAATCAAAAGACGCACGCAACAACTGGTCACATGCATGCATCCATTGACTGACAGCGAGTATACAATGCAAAAACATGCAAATGGGCCTCATGCCCAGTCCGCCGAAAGGCGCCTGCAAGACGTAGAAGGCATAGCAAGGAGTCCCGGTGACATCCGGGGCTCTGGAACAGTGGTCGGTCAGCTCCAGACGGGTAGTCCACCGCCTGTCGTCGTGCCGGTGTCACCAGGGCCGCCTGCCTCAGGCATCTGCACGAGTATGGACACGGCCGAGTGGTCACAGTAAACTGTACAGGAACGACACAAAGCACAACACTCCCCCATGACCCGATGGTACGCATGTCCATACGCGTGCAGCACTGGTACAACCACATAGTGAGTGACACAGACAGATGAGACGCAAACGTACATCCCACACTCAACCACTGTCACGCACGGGGTGAAGCCCAACAGAACGAATGGCCACCAGGAACTTTTTGCGGACAAGTGCCTTCGTCAAGAAATCAGCTCGCTGCAAGTCAGTGCCAACCCACATGATGGAGATCACGTGTCTCTCCACCAGATCATGAACGAAGTGATGCTCAACCGCAATGTGCTTTGTGCGAGCATGATAAACACCAGAGTTCTCCGCAATGGCGAGAGCACTCTGGTTGTCCCAACGCAGCACAATGGCGGGGATTGACTGCCCAAGCTCAAGAAACAAGCGCTGCAGCCAAACTGCCTCAGCAGCCCCTGCCCCCAAAGCCACATACTCCGCCTCCGACGAGCTACGTGCGATACAGCCCTGCTTCCCGCTTCGCCAAGACAAAGCGGTACCACCGAGCAGAAACACGTAGCCAGTGCGACTGCGCGCGTCAGGACTCCAAGCCCAGTCGCTGTCAGTGTAGCCGTCAAGGACCACCGAACACTGCCGACGAAAGCATAGTTTGAGATACGGCGTGGAGACCACGTACCGTACCACTCGCACAGCCGCGTGAAGAGCTCTCGCACGTGGAGCCTGCGAGAACTGAGCGAGGAGGTTGACGGCGAACGCGATGTCGGGACGCGTGGTAGTGGCCAGGTACATCAGAGATCCGATAAGATGGAGGTACAAGGTCACGTCCACTGTCTTCCCCAGCTGTGTAGGGTCATCCACCTTCAAGGCATCCTGCCCATCAGGTGTGAGTGGTGTGGAAGTAGTGGGCACTGCACCAAGGAGATCACTAAAGTGCTACCCCACAACTCGTGCGTATTGGGCCTGATGCAGCAACAGTGTCCAATGTCTGCGATCTCGCACGATCTCCATACCAAGAAACACCGATGCAGGACCGAGGTCCTTCATCCTGTAGGCGGTCTGCAGGACAGCCTTGGCCTCCTTCACGGCCTCCAGCGACGGAGACGCGATCAGAAGGTCATCAACATAGACCAGAATGGCGGTAAACCGCTTGGGTGTCGGTAGGATGAAGAGTGAGGGGTCTGCCTCGCTCTGTACGTATCTTGCGTGAGTCAAGGTGCCAGTGATCTCCCGGTTCCAACACCGTGGAGACTGCTTGAGGCCATACAAGGACTTGCGCAAGCGCCAGACCTTGTCACCGTCCTCAAAGCCTGGTGGCTGAGCCACGTAGATCTCCTCATCCAAAGAGCCATGGAGGAACGCGTTGTTCACATCCATCTGGTGTAGTTCCCAGTCATGCTGAGCCACTACACCGAACAGAGCTCGAGCTGAGGTCATGCTGCCAACAGGGGCAAAGGTGTCAGTGTAATCAACTCCCTCAATCTGAAAGAACCCCTTGACGACCAAGCGGGCCTTGTAGCGTTCTAGTGAGCCATCCGGCTTCACTTTCTTGCGAAAGACCCACTTGACCTGAATCGCCTTCCTCCCAGGGGGAAGGTCGACCACCTCGTAGACTCCGTGCTCTCGGATAGCGCGAAGCTCATCCTGGCAAGCGGCTCGCCAGGCATCAGCATCCTGCGATGAGAAAGCCTCCCTCAATGTGCCCGGGTCCGGCGCCATGGAGGGGGAACTCTGCGTGGCAAGTGCACACGCCTCAGTGTCTGGCCTGACGGCCACGACATGAGCTGCTGCGTCACAGGCGATATGGAACTCGCGAGTGACCAGGTCGTGCCCTATGGGGCATGCTGGGTGTACCTCTGAAAGCTCAGTGCGGACACTCAGGCCTAAGGCCTTTATGCCTGGATCACCGCTCGCGATGTTGCGAGAGGAACGTCTGGGTCCGGAACCCGACGCTCGCTGAGCTCCAGAATCCAGTGGTCGAAGGCGACCACCGGGCTCACGGGAGTAACCGGAGGTCGAGGGGCGCACCTCAGGCTCAGGAACAGGTACGACCACAGGGACAGGTACGACCACAGCTGGTGAGGGCTGAGACGAGGCAGTCGGAGATGCCGTGCACGGAGATGCGTGTGTGGAGGACATTGAGCTGGGGATGACAGCGGGCAAGGCTGGCCCGGACACTGAGACAGGAGTGTCAACCGACGTAGAGACAGGAGTGGGCTGGGCTGGGGCAGACGCCTGAACAGGGGTGCCAGTGGACACAGAGGGTGATGTAGGAGGAGGCGTGGGAGCAGCGGTACCTGTGGGGTGTGAAGCAGGCTGGACAGGCGGGATCTCTGGACCAACGGCAATGATAGCCGGATCATCAAGAGCTGGAGATCGAGAGGGGACTCGGGCGGACACATCAGCCTGGAAAGGAATGGTCGCTGGCGAAGAGGTGTCCCCCATCCACCGAGGACCCTCAGAGGAAGGGACATGAGCTCCAGAGAGCGCTGTGATCGAAGTCAGATCACGGTATGTGAGTGACTCAAAAAACAGCGCGTCACGGGACTCAATGACACGACGGCGAGTGGGGTCCCAAAAACGCCAGGCCTTCGACCGCGGGGAGATGCCGATGAAGGCACACAAGCGACCCCGAGGGGAGACCTTGGACCCCTGCTGGTCCTCGGTGTACCATACGGAGGCCAGGGATCCCCAGACGCGTGCGAGACGAAGATCGGCACGGTGGCCAAACCAGAGCTCGTACGGTGTAACATGATCCGGAAGCGGACCATGCGGCAGGCGGTTCCAGACCCAAGTCATGTAGGCGAAGCCCTCGAATGCGAAGGACTCCGGGAGACCACACTCAGACCGCATGGCGCGGACCGCATCCTCCATGGTGCGGTTCCAGCGCTCAGATACACCATTCTGCTGTGGGGTAGCAAGAGCGGAGACCTGGTGAAAAATGCCGTGCTCAGCAAAGAAGGAGTCCATCTCGCCGAAGAACTCGCCGCTGCGATCCGAGCGAAAGGTATGTAGCGTGTGGCGAGACAGACACTCAGCCATCACGAGCCAGAGCCGGACTGCAAGGGCGGCGTCGCTCTTCTGACGCAGACTGTAGAACCACCGCATCCGGGTGAAGTCATCAGTCAGCGTCAGAACATACCGGCCCCTTTCGGACAACGACTCGACCGGGAGAGGACCGAGCAGGTCCGAGTGGACCAACTCGAGGGGCCTCGGCGCTCGGGAACACGAATCAGGGTAAGTGCACCGGTGCATCTTACCCTGAGCGCAAAAAAGACAGTCGGTCTTGGGTGGCTTCTCGAAAGAAGCCACATCAAGACCAAGAGCGGGCTGTGTCCGGATGAGCTTCGACACAGTGTCGGAGCCCACGTGACACAAACGTCGGTGAAGCAACCGCTGGTGTTCCGGGGATAGATCACTAGTGACAAAAACGCGATCAGAGGAGGAGGGAGAGCAAGGGGAGGAGGGCCAAGCAATGCGGTACAAATCATTTACGACTGAAGCACGCAGGACAATGGTACGGGTGTCAAGAGTAGTCACAATCGCTGAATCAGCGGTATGCTCAACGGAGAGACCCATCAGAGTGCAGGCACTCAGAGACAGCAGACTGAGCTCAAGATCAGGCACAAACAGCACGTCAGAGAGATACAGACGGACCATCAAAGCATACAACCCCAACACCGTGAACCGGTAAGGACTGACCAGAACCTGTACGAACAGAATGGACAGTCGTGACAGGACCAAGTACCACAAAGTCACTACGATGACACGTCATGTGGTGGGTGGCACCGGAATCGATGATCCAAGTGCCACCGGAGTCACGACTGGTGGACGTCACTGTACAACGAGCAATAGAACGGCATCGGAGGGACGCTGAGGCGTCAGTGGGAAGGAACGACGTACATCACGAAGGTGAGACTCATGAATCCAGTCAGTGCAGTCACGCCCATCATCATCACATGCGGACTGTGCTCCCCCACACGTGTCATCACGAGTCACGAGGACGGACGAACAAGCAGTCTGTGACCCACTCGACGATGACAACACACTCGCACCTCCCTGAAAGCGAAGCGCCAGAAGATGACAAAGCCCGGCGATGGTGCGGTCACGTGGGTCTGGATCACTGCTGCTTGCCGGTGAGGATGAAGGAACAGCTGCAGTCGTAGTCGCCGCGCGTCCTGAGGAGTGTGCGGTCGACGTGCCGGACGTGGTGCAGGCAGCATGGGCAGCCTGAAGTCCGCGAGTGATGCGCTCCCTGTCGAGCGGCTGCTTGCACTCGGTGTAGCGATGGGCACTTCCACAGTTGTAGCAGTGCACGGAACGTCCACTGCTACCACTCGATGACGACTGCTGCTGACCCGATCCGCGCTTCCTATTCTTCTTCTTCCCCTGGGCAGCTGCTGCAACGCCCTGCGTCTGCGTGGGTGTAGACGGGGTCAAAGAGGAGGAGGAAGATGAGGTCGTGATGGAGGAAGGTGAGGGTCACTGTAGGAGGGAAGATGGTGGTGAGGCGAGGACTGCTGCAGCGAGGGAAGTCTCCTGATGTGCTACTGCTGCCTCGCGGGCCGACNAGCTGATGGGCCCACGGGAGCAGCTGCAGGGTGGCTGAGAAAGGCTCGAGAGCAGCGTCGCTGTACCGTGTGAATATGTCGGTGTACTCCAGGCGAACTCCGAGCATGATCGTCCGAAGCGCCCACAACTGTGTGCCCCCTGAGGTCCCCAGGCGCGTGTAGATACGCATGGTGCGTCGCCAGTAATCTGCTGCAGGCTCCGCTGGTCCCTGACGGAGAGAGTGGAAAGCACGAATGTGTGACGCACGCGTGGCGTGCGTCTCTGCGGCCAGTAGGGACAATGCCAGATCCCAGCCTCCATGAGGATCAGCTCCGGTGCCTGTGCCAGCCTTGCCGAGGAAGGGACGGAAGTCAACGACAGTCTCGCGTGGCATGGCATAGAGAAGCCCTCGCATGGCCCTGGCTGCTGTCAGTACCTGTGCTGGATCTGTAGACTGGTATGGGCTGTGGTAGTAAGGCCACACTCCCTCAGAAGTGGCCCACACCTGAAAAAGAATCTCCCAGCAGTCAAATCCATCCTCGCTGATGTACCGTGGAGGTGGTGCCTCAAAGTCCTTTGGCTGCCGATCCGTGGGGAGAGCAGCCGCAGGCTGAGGAAATCGAGTGACGGGAAAAACTCCTGGAAGGGGGTGATCACTGGGGAAGTCAGGTCACGGCCGTATCGGGGACACGGGTGGAGGTCGGATACCCGTCTGCAGTTGACGGAGGCGCTCCTGTACAAGACAAATCTCCAGCTCCTGGGAGTCATCCTCGAAGCCTGGCATGAATGGCTCGTCATCAAGGAGGTCCGCAGGTGGTGGGGAGACCACACCAGGAGGTGAAGCATGCGGGGCAACTGTCACGGGCACCTGAGCCGAGTGCTGGGTGGAGGCCGCAACACCGGCAGCTCCCTCAGAAATCCGCTGAGGAGCCGTGGACTGAGCGCGCAGGAGCTCAGTCAGCGTGCGGATCGCGTCAGTCTGCTCTCGCTGCAAACGACGCATCTCCTCCTGCTGGCTGCGCAGGTCCTCAATGGCCTGCGAGCGAGGGCTCAATACCCCTGAAGAAGAGGAGGAGGGATCACCTGGTCCCTTGTCCTTGTCGTCGGGCGAACCCATGTCGCCGCTCACTATGGGACGACAGGTCAAGTTTGCCGGATTTCAAAACCGTCTGCGTTTCTCAGGGAGTTGAAACGCTGGTAACGTTTGACTTTTCGGTTGAAAATTTGGCTAAGTGTAATGCTGACGTCAGCAAGTGGTTGCTGACGTCAGCACGACCTGATGACGTCAGCAACGAACAATGCTGACGTCAGCTTATCCCCTCCCTTTTTTTTTCTTGTCACGGTTCTGCCGCTGCGCGGTGGCCCGCGGCAGCTCCGCGGAAGCTGCGTAGCAGCTTCTGCCCTGCTACTGCTGCAGCTGTGCTATCAGTTGCAGCAGCAGCTGCGCAGCTGCGTGTGCAGCGGTGGCAGCGGCGGCTGCGCTGCTGCTGCTGCTGCTGCTGCTGCGCGCGACGGCTGCTGCTGCGCGCGGCGTTGCCGCTGCTCGCTGCAGCTGCTACTGGCTGTCGCCGCCGCGCGCTGCTGCTGGCTGCCGTCGCCGCGCGATGCTACTGCTGCCACTGCTGCGCTGCTGCTGCCGCCACGACTGCCGCTGCTGCTGCTGTGCCGCTGCCGCTGCTGCGCTGCTGCTGCCGACGCCGCTGCTGCGCTGCTGCTGCCGCCGCTGCTGCCACGCTGCTGTGGCGGTCGCTGCTGCTGCGCGGCTGCCGCCGCAGCCTCTACTGCTGCTGCTCTGCTGTTGCGGCTGTGGGGGGAAGTGGCGGCTGCACGCACCGTAGCCGCCACACACCTCTGCGTGGCGGTACGCTGCTGCCTCAGCAGCTGTGATCTCACGTGGTGGGTGGAGTACGCGGACGGCGAACGGCTGTCTCCAACAGGTCCCAGAAGATCTGTTGCAGTGGTGACTCTCACTACTGCTGCTCTGCTGCGTCTCTGCTGCGCAGCTCAGTAAGAACTGTCTCACTGCTCTGATACCATGAGAAAGTGCATAGAAGCTTCCTAGCAACACGGCTGCCGACCGGGCGTCAGTGCCTAGTCAGACGGTGACGACAGTCACAGGTCGTACACACAACGGCAAGGGTTTGGCTAGGAGACACAAGTCAAAGTGTCAGAATGCTTCAATATACCATATGCAGAGAGAAATGACAAATGACAGGTCCAAGGCATGAATACCTGCCGCTGCGCACGGCGGGTGTCGCACGCGGCAGTCCAAAAACTGGCCCAAAACCACTGTTTTGGCCGTAACTCAGTGCACACATGTCAGAATCCTACGCCGTCTGAACCTAGACGTGCAGAATGAAAAGACGCACGCAACGACTGGTCACATGCATGCATCCATAGACTGACAGCGAGTATACAATGCAAAAACATGCAAATGGGCATCATGCCCAGTCCGCCGAAAGCCGCCTGCAAGACGTAGAAGGCATAGCAAGGAGTCCTGGTGACATCTGGGGCTCTGGAACAGTGGTCGGTCAGCTCCAGACGGGTAGTCCGCCGCCTGTCGTCGCGCCGGTGTCACCAGGGCCGCCTGCCTCAGGCATCTGCACGAGTATGGACACGGCCGAGTGGTCACAGTAAACTGTACAGGAACAGCACAAAGCACAACAACCTCATTCTCGTGCACCACAACATCTTTGTAGATTGTGTTTTCGCCATGTACCATCTCTCTTTGCAGTTGCAATCGCTTGGAGTTGAGCCTGTAGAAGGAAATGCCTAGGCAGCAGGTTGGGGCAGCAGCGTTGTTGATGCAGCGTGCGGGCTTCCACGCTCGTTGCTTAAGTCAGCTGCCCCCTCTGTCTGCTGCTCTAGAGTCTAAGTCTGGAAGCTCTGGGTTTGTTACTCAGAAATGCGCGCGCCAGTGTTAGCGTCAGAAAGCAGCTGAAAACTGTAAGTAACTGATTAGGAATGAAGAATGGACAACAATGGGAGACCCCTCCAAGTTCTAGGCTCCCCCCCAGCTCTGTAGAGCTTGTTACTCAGTTCATCAGCCAATCAGAAAATAACTCAGTTCAGGCTGGCAGGTTTTCTCGGTGAGGCCTGCCAGGCAGCCGACAGCCCAAAACCCGGGCGTCGTCCGTTTTGCCTGAAAACTGGACCATACCATAACACCAACGCTGCGAACGCAGCCGTGCGGTCAGAATCTGCTAGAAAAATAGTAGCGAGGAGTTATGGCAGCCTAAACCCAGATAGTGCCCACAATGGTTTATGCTGCCAAATAGGGCCATGCAACATGCAACTGGGACCCTAGGTAGTGCATGACGATGGAGACGCGATGGGACGCGCTAGACGCATGCAAGCAGCAACTGCGGTGTCAATGACCGCCGGCAGCACGACCGCCGAGGAGGCCTATCGATGGAGCTGAGCGCGTCGCCGGAGAGAGGAGGCTCCAGCAAACTGCAAGAAAACCTCAGCGTGCGTCGGCTCCACCGGACGACACTCCATCAGCGTCGAGTCTTGCCGTCAGTCATCTGCACGCCGATGTACACAAGCCGGGAGGACACAACAGAGCACAATGAGAGATGTGAAAAAACCAACACTCCCCCATGACTCACAGGCGTAGTGCACATGGGCGGACAGGGACACGGTCAACATCCAGACTCCCCCAGGGCATGCAGAGACGCAGGCAGAGATAAAGAGAGAGCCACTCAAGGACGTACGCCGACCGAACTCATAGCCTTCTTGAACGAGTCGCGCTTCAGTGCCTTGGTCAGAAAGTCAGCCAACTGCCGTGCTGTCTCAACCCACACGATGCTGATGTTGCCGTCATGCAACAATGAACGCACATAGTGATACTCAATGTTGATGTGCTTTGTGCGTGTGTGATGCATGCCGTCATTGTCGGCGATGGCCATGGCACTCTCATTGTCACAATGCAACGTGATGGATGGGACGGACTGACGCAACTCGGACAACAGACGACGCAACCACACACTTTCACACGCGCCTAATCCAAGAGTCACGTACTCAGCCTCAGCAATGCTGCGTGCAATGCACCCCTGCTTGCCACTGCGCCAGGACACAGCCGTGCCGCCAATCAGAAAGATCCAGCCTGTGCGACTCTTACCGTCCGGACTGCCGGCCCAGTCGCTGTC